>PVJH01007755.1:0-90295 GCA_004026705.1 Nesogale talazaci
TCTCATTGCCCTGAGAATATGTGTTGTAACTAGGAGGGCAAGTTAAGTAGTACTGCTACTAGAGTTCCGGATCATACATGCACAGGTTTATTCCAAACAAAACATTGTCAGCTTTTGTAAACGAATGCTATTGAAAATTCTGCCCTATCACCAACTTCTACTATTTGTGTAAGGAGTCTCTGATCACTTGAGTTTAATTGGTGTAAGTCAATAATTCATGGATTACAGCCTGAAACCAGCCTGTATTTGTATAATTTCCTTTTCTCAACAGTAATTTAAATTCCATACCATTGAGTAAATTAATGATATATCAGAATTATGTTCTGCACCAGGGGGATGATTGATAATGTTCTTGATCATAGAAAGATATTATCTATAAATTGGGCCAGATATATACATATGACCCTGGGTTTGCACTAACTCAAGTCCCAATCTAAGAACAGTTCGTTCTTGTGACATGGCCTTACTCGATTCTTGCCCTTAGGAAGTGATCACTGAAGATATGGGTGCTACCGCAGAGTGTGGTGAAGACACTGACTGGGGCCCACTTTTAAGGAACAGCAGCCCCTGGGGTCTTAAAACAAGAAGCCATTTAAGTAAGGTGTCAACTAAGTTCGCAGGGAAGAAGCACACCAACCTGTGTGATCCAAGGATTATACATAATAAAATCCAAATCTGGAGGGAATGGGATCAGAGCTTAAAGTGTGACCACTCGGTTTGCAGAGGCTGTGGATGAGGGTGGATGTTTCACATCCCTTGCAGTGTCCACAGGGATGCGGCCCCCAGTGAATCGCCTCCAGGGATGCAGGCAGTCTTGTTATCGGACAGAGAGCCCTGTACCGTCGATGATGGCAGACGGGGTTAGGTTAAAACATAATACTCTGTCATTTAATCTCCCTTTTGACCCATTTTAAAGTTGTTGTTGTTGTTTCACTTTTTAATATGTTTTTGCTTTCTTTTTTTAGATCTAAGTTTTGTCTAGTCACTGTGACTTTTTTTTTTTTGCTTCCTGTTTGTGTTTTGTATGATTTTCTGCATATGAAATCCAGGATAGGTCATTCTATAGAGTGAGTTACTGGATTAATAATTACCTAGGAGCAAAAAATATATATATCTAGGAGTATGACAGGGAAGATAGACAGAAATGGGGAGCTAACAAAGAGTATGAGAAAAAAATGTTCTAGAAGACTGCACAATTCTTGGTATGGTTGAACTGAATTGTACACTATGCAAAGAATATGCCAATTAAAACTATTAACAAGCAACAGCAACAAGCATGTTTAAACATGCCTCTGTGAGCAGTGGGCGACTGCAGACAAATCTTCTCAGTAATACACTTCTCTATCTGCCTTAAAAAAATGTACAATCCATGGGGCTGAGCCCCAATGGCATAAGTGGTTGAGTGTGGGACTGCGGCCCACAGGCTTGGCGGTTCAAATCCAGTAGCTGCTCTATAGGAGCAAGGCTGGGTAGCTCCCACAATCACCAGAGGGCAGTGATGGCTCCCCCCTCCCCCCCCAAAAAAAAGTACAATCCTAACTGGGGCTTCCAAGGGGATCTGCTGTTCAATTCAAGGCAGAATGGTCAGAAAATTTATGGCAACTGCTTTGGTGGATTCCACAGAAGTCATCTTAATGAATTTTCTTGCAAGATACAAGATGATTGTGGGGCTTATTATGAAGTTTTAAGAAAATGGAAAACTGTATTGGTGAGGAAAAGGTCAGAAAAGTTGAATTAAAAAAACAAAAACAATGGGCTGAGCCCCGGTGGCGTCGTGGTTGTGCGTGGGACTGCGGCCCACTGGGATGGAGGTTGGATTCCAGCTTCACGGAGCAAAGGCTGGGCCTCCTACTCCCATCACCTGAGGGCAGTGATGCCAAAAAAACAAACAAACAAAAAAACCCCAAAAAAACCCCAAAACAATGTCCTTATCATATCAATGTACCTGCCCATTTCTGAGACTCTCCTTTGGAAATGTTATCCCATCTGCCTTTCAGTCCCCTGATTTTGCTTCTTCAGACCTTTCTTATGTCGTTGCTCAAACTCAAAGACCATTTAAAGAAATGCAATTTAAGTCCCCAAGGATGTCCAAACTGCCTGGTTGATGAGTATTTACACCAGTGAGTGCAGCTATATCTGTGTGTGTACGTGTGTTAGAGAGATGGAAACACTGCACTCAGAAGTGTACAGAACTACCTGAATGTATGTGTGCATAAAAACAGCTTTACAGGGCTGAGCCCTGGTGGCGTGAGTGCGGGACTGCAGCCCGTGGGCTTGGCGGTTCAAATCCAGTGGCAGCTCTCAGGAGCAGCGCTGGGTAGCGCCCACGACCACCAGAGGCAGTGATGGCCACCCCACCCCCCCCCAAAAAAAAACAGCTTTACATTTTGACAACTGTGCTTATTAAAGTATGCGCTACTTTGTAGAAAGGATCTTTTGGAATCCTGTGCGCCATAAAGGCTTGTTGAATAGAATCGCCAATGCTATTTCTCAGTCAAGACAGGGGCATTCCGAAAAGTGGCAAGTTTTATCATGAGCCTTTGCTTGAATTAAAAGTGAAGTTCCCAATATATCAGATTCTCTCAGGAAGGAAGCTGTTCTGACCAGATACACTTGGCTGCTTCTCTTGTTTGGAATAGTTTCCTCTCGTCTCCTAGTTCTACCCACATATGCCAGTGCCCACGTCCAATGTGTCTCTTTCCAGACAATGCGCCCCCAAGTCCACATTAACCCTCCCTTCTCTGAGTTCTCCATGTCGCTGAATGCCGTTCTGTGTTGTCAACTGCACTCAGCACAAGGCTCGTCCATCCGGTCTTTCTGAGAGGACCAGGGGTCTGGGGTCTGTCTCCCCAGGAACCATGCTGTCCCTCTCATGTTTCCCGTGTCACAGCTCTGTGCTAAGACAGCAGCACCATTAACTCATACCTGCCCAGTGAGGTGCAGAAGCAGGGCCGTTCTCAATGTTTCTTCATGCAGTCCGCCCCCCACCAGAAGCCCCCAGCCCTTTCTGAGTTGTCGGCCTCTGCGCGGCAAGTGGCTGGTCTGACAGAACCATCGAGATGGAGTAAGGTGAAAGAGCTTGCGCAGGAACGGAATTACCAATGGCCACCTGTGAAGTCACGTCCTCCTGAAACAGGACGGAGCCGCTGGGCTTCGCGGGTGAGAGCGTGGCCCTGACAATTGCCTTCGCTGCCCTCAGATCTCCGCAGCGTCGAGGTTGCTGTCCCTCCGTGCGGCCTCCTGCGCCGGTCACGGCATCTTCTTGAGCCTCGCTTTCCTCAGCTATAAAGTGGGGCGGCGGCGGCGACTTCGGAAGGAGCAGCCCCGGGTGGCGCAGGGATGACAAGATGTCACCAGAAGTCAGCAGTTGGAACCCGCCAGCCGCCCCTGAGGAAAAAGATGGGCTTCCTACTCCCGTAAAAAGTTAGGAGATCTTGGAAATCCACAGGGGAAGTCCTCTTGGTGGCTGGTGGTTGGCAGCAACTCGATGTCAGTGAGACAGATGGTGTCAAGCAGTAAACAGGGTATCCGGGACAGGGGACTGGGCAGCCCCAGCTCCTGGTGACCGGTGTGTGTTCCGAGAGAACTGGGTCCATCCACTCTCCAGTGGCTGGGTTTTCAGAAGTCGATGGCCAGACTTTCTTCAGCGGCACCTCCAGAGACGCTCCTACCCCTCATGTCCCCCCTCCCCCCTGCCTTTTGTAACTTCCAGCCGTTGAAGCAGCAGCTGTCAGTACTGAACTTCTCACTGCAATGCTAATCCTCACTGTTGTTCTCTACCCTTCACAAAGCATTTAAAATATGGCCACGTGATCTCGGCAGTTGCTCTGAGATGAAGGCTTTATGGCAGGCAGGGAGAGAAGCAAAGCGCAGAACATGGGTATGTATCATGGGCGGCTCGGCTTTGTGAGTCCTTTGCCAGACCTCCATGGCAGGGGCCCTTGACCCTGGTGGGGGTGGGCGGAGACCCAGACATTGGAACCCGTCTCTTTTACTTCCAGCATGGCCAGGGCCAGGGAAGGGGCAAGGGCCCCGGCACTTATGGCCGGGGGCACACTCAGAGGCCACAGACATGGCCAGATCACCCAGGGGAGTCAAGACCCCACTGACACTGCTCCAACCAACTTAAACAGCTACACTGTCAGCTGTCAATTCTCCTCGCGGGCCGAGCAGTCCGACTGCCAAGAACAACACCGTTAAAAACACAACGTGACGAACAAGAGAGTGGATTCGGTGGTTGTTCTTGAGAATGTGCTGCTTCCAGCAGGAAAACCTGGGAAAGGGAGGAGGGCAAAGCCAGTCTCCCAGGGCAGCTGCTCCTAACTGACACGCTGGTGCGGTACGTGCTTGCCACAGGCAGGGCACACCCCTCCTTTAACCCTAAGAAGGAAGAGGCAGCTCTGGGGAGCTGCGGGTGGGAGCATCTTCTCAGGAGGCCTGGCAACCCGGGGCAGAGATTGCCTGGGTGCACGAAGCTGTTCATTTCTCCTGGGAACCAGTCAGTGGGTTTAGGGCAAACCAAACTCACTGCCACGGAAGCCAGCCCACCCACCGCAAACTGCCCCGGTGGGTTCTGGAGGCTGTAAAGCTCCATGGGATGAGAAGGCCTCCCCTTTCTCCCTTGGGGCAGACAGGTAGTTTTGAACTGCTGACCTGGTGGCTAATAGCCCCAGTAGTAACCCACGAAGCTTCGAGAAAGGAAACCAGCGGCTGTGGAAGTCTCTTCAAACTCATGACCCCCTCAATTGTGCTGGTGTAGAACTAACAATGACGGGTGGGGGGGAAGGAGCTGGCCAGACCTTTCTTCTGTGGTGCCTCTGGGTGGAACTCCAGCCTTTTCCTTAGGACGCTATTTCGTTCATTAACCGTCTGCAGGTCCGGAGGCTCCAGAGAAAGGGCAGCGCATCTCAGAGGTTCATGAGCAGTATCTCGACGAAAATTTTTTTTGGTTTTTCTTTTTAAACTTGGGGCAGGGGCAAATGTACAAAGAGAAACAGGCGGCGGCAGTACTGTAAACTATACGCTCAAGGCTGAGTGTCGGGACATGTTCTGCCTGAAAGCTGGTGGGTATCTATTTCAGGTGCGGCAGCTGGCCCCAGAGATTGTGTGGCCTGCTGGGCGGGTGGTGCTGCTCTTGGGCCGGATGAAGGAAAGCTGATCCTGAGAGGGGGTGAGGAGATACGATTTCAGGCACCTCGGTGTCAGGCACGCACCTTCCTTCTCCTTTCTGCAGCTACCAGCTGGCCTGGGCAGGGCAGAGAATGGCTGGCAGACAGGCTGGAGGAGTAAAGAGAGACACTCCCGGGTGGGAGAGGGGAACAGGGGAGGCCAGGAGAGGGAGTCATCCTGGAGTCACAGAAATCAATTTTGAAAGCTTTGCTTATAAAAATAGCCGCTGGCAACCCTAGCTTATTCGTCCAAGATCCCTATCAGGACGGGCAGCAGGAATTACAAGCCTCACCAGTGTCGGGCCCTGGCATCGGATTCATGGGGGCAAATTCTGAAATGTCCCGGGCACAACTGTGTCAGGGCCAACGCGAGTGCAGGCCCCCAGCACCCCCCTTCCCACGGGCTCCCCTTGGACGGAAATAGATCGGTTCCTGAAAAGTTGGTTCCAAAGCAGTGCAGGGAGCAGATTCAGAGTTTCCTAGTGAATCACATTTTAAAATTAGAGACACGTTTGGGGGTGGGGGAGGGGGGCAAAAACACCATGACCCTCAGACAAAATAAAAATCACCCTTCATCTCCCAAACTTCCTTTATAAATGCACATAAAATACACCGGGTCTGTCAGCAAACACCCATGTTCAACATCTGTACCGGTCAAGGAATTACCCTGGGCTGACCCCGGGCTCTGCCAGGCAGGAGCACACAGCCTGGCACTTCCAAAGAAAGGGCCCTGACCAAGCAGACTAGCGCAGGCAAACGTCCTCTGGGGATTTGGATGAGTGTGGGAAAGGGGAGGGTGCCTGGCCCTTTAAGTGCTCGCTGGACCAGGAACCACAGTGGATGCCAACCAGTTCCTCTCCGAGGAACTCTTTCAAACCCTGCGCTTATAAGCACCACGCTGCTGGTCACGTGGTGCTGCGTCATAACCGGTTATTTATTTAACTAACTTGAGAAGAGGGGGGGGGGCAAGCAGCAAAGCCATGACCTGAGTGCTTTAATAAAACAAGAAGAGTTAATGCATTTAAAGCTCTCTGGAAAGTTTAAGGCCCGCACAATCCAGTGGACTGTTATTTTAAACTTTAAAGGGTGTTTGTGCAGGGGCTCTGTTTGCTTTGAGAAAGCCTGCCCTATCCTTCTGCCAACACTCCCCTGCACTTCACAAAAACCATGGACAACAACGGAATCAAAGAGAATGGAATTTCCCAGACGTTTTGAAGTCTGCTGAGAGGACACTGGGCACCGGTGGTCCCAGCAGCTTTATTTGTTACCGGGTGCTCCGTGTTGGTCCCGGCCTACTTCAGAGCTTGCTTTTAAGCAAGAAACAAATACTAACACTTCTGACATGTATGACAATGTTGGCTTTCTGCAAACAATGTCACGGTGCCACGGACAGGAGGAGAGAACTGAGGAATATGAGCTCCCACGGCACTCTGCCCTTTAGGTACGGTCTCTGAGGCACTGGGAGTGCAGTGAGGGCCTGCCCGCTGCTGTAAATGCGAGGGAAACATTTTTTATCAATACCTGCCTTATACCTCGATGTACAACAAATATCGGAGTCAACAGTACACGTTTGAGAAAATGCTTTTTGTTTCAATTCCATGGTGTAGTAGAGGCTGCTATTCAGCCTAACATTGACATTCCTCTTTCTTCTCGTTCTGAGAGAACTTCTGGGTCTATTAGCAGGGGACTGCAGACTACATTTCCCAGCCTGCCTTACAGGAGATGTGGCCACATGAGTAAGAGTTGGCTAACAGGATTCGAGTGACTCAGGTCTAATCCTTTCAAAGGACACTTAACCCATCTGCCACTTCCTCTCTTTGACCCCTGCTCACGTGTTGGGCAGAGATAGCCCTGTAAGGTAGCTCTGCAAGTCTCAGGACGTCTCTTCACCCGGAGGGCCACAGACCCCCAATCAGTAAAGCCTGTTGCTACTGAACTGCCTCCTGACTCATGGCAACCCCATGTGGGTCAGAGTAGAAATGCACGTGAAAGGGTTTTTTTTCCACTGGAAACTTCTCACAAGCAGATCACCAGGCCTTTCTCCCTAGTCACCTCTGTTTGGACAGCCAAGTGCATGTATTAACATTTGTGTCAACCCTGGCCTCCAGACACCCAGAAGAAAGTCTATGAATAGAATCAGTGGTCTGGTACCTTGAATGGGGAAAAAAGGTCAAACTTATTTTCAATAACTTTTATTTGAAATGTATGTAGTCTGTCCTTTCGTAATAATACTAATGTAGATGACAAGCTGCAGTAGTATTAGCAGCATCCTTAACTCTGTTACCAACAGAAATGATAGCTATTTTCATATCGCGTCATTACTAAATATTATCTATACTCACGACACCTTCAAAATTAGGGTAACTATTAGATTCGCCACTAGACCGTTATTTAATGTCTTGATAAAACACATTACTATGCTACAAATGTATCTACTTTTCATATATTGTTATGAGTATTTCAAATATAATTTCCTTTGAAAGTCATGCATCTTACGCTATACATTTAAAAACATTAAGTAGGGGCATGGAGGTTTCGGCACACGAAGGAGACCCACAGCACAATGAAATTAAGAATGCATACCCAGGGAATAATGGAGAAGCAGAACCATCCACCTATCAAGTTCTGGATAGTTCCTTTGAGATCAGGGCTGTTCTCCAGAACTTTCGGTGCTGATAGAAATGGTGTATACATGCTGCACAGTACACTGGCCCAGTACTGATCCTGGAATTTCAGCTAATACAACCAAAAAGATACATTTTCCACTTTATTGGGATTAAATTTAAATCGCCACAGACACCCTGTGGGTACCATGTTGGATAGCACAACTCTAGACTGTCAAGAGAGAAACAAATTCTCTCTGGGTAAGCCACCATATTTTGGAGTCTCTCTGTCCCAGCACCTGAGTCTGGACCTTAACTAACGAACAAGCCTCCCTGAGCTCTAGGATAATATATGTTCCAGGCAAAAAAGACATCAGTGGAGAGAGCAGTGTAAACCAGACAAAGAAGCTGATGCAAGTTCATTCCAATCAAGGTTTATATAGGATTTCTTTTTATATAGTATTCTATTTTTTTATTTTACCTGCTACCTATAATCACCTTGACTTGCTTAAATCCACAATCAATTCTCCTGCAAGCAATGGTCAAGCGAGCAAAAGATACTGTACATTAGCTGCATTAAATCTGCTGCAAAAATCGATTGCAGGGGTCCTCGAACTTTTTAAACAGGGGGCCAGTTCATTATCCCTCAGAGCGCTGGAGGGCCAGACGATAGTGCAAAAAACAACAACAAAAAACTATGACCAAATTCACTGTGGGCGCAGGATGTGTCGGCTACTAAGCAGAACAGCAGCCAGCGGCAAAAACATCCGGCGGGCCGGATCAATGTCCTTGGCGGGCCGCACGTGGCCCGCAGGCTCTAGTCTGAGGACCCCTGCTTTAACGTGTGGAAAAGCCTGACGTGTGCCTGACCCAAACCATGGTATTCTCCACTGCATCATATGCTTGAAAGTGGCCATTGAATAAAGAAGACCGAAGAAGAATGGATGCATTTGAACTGTGGTGCTGGAGAAAATACGGAAAGCACCGTGGACTTCAAAAAGGGCAAATCAAACTGCCTTAGAGGAAGTATGGCTAGAGTGCTCCTTAGAGGCAAGGATGGCAAGACTTCATCCTACAACCTTTGGACACGTCAGAGACCAGTCTTTGGAGCAGGACATCATGCTCGGTGAAGCGGGAGGACAGCAAAAAAGAGAAACACTCTTGATGAGACGAACAGACACAGTGGCTGCGACCAGGGGCTGAGACCCAGGAACAGTTGTGAGGACGGCTGAGGGCTGAGGAATGGTTGTGCACAGGGGTGCTTCTGAGTCAGAATCGACGTGAGGGCACCAGACACTATAACCCAGGCGCACACCCCTCATGCCCTCGCTCTGCAGAACTCCTACTCACCCTTAAAAATCCAGTCTGCCCCTTGCCATTAGCACTTCCCTTTTGCTTTGTCGCTTTTTATTTTATTTTTTAATTTTTTTTATTTAGGCATCACTGCCCTCTGGTGGTGGGAGTAGGAGCAGTAGCTACTCCTACAGTAGGGAGTAGGTGGGAGTAGCTCCTGTGGAGCTGGAATTGAACCTCCGTCCCAGTGGGCCGCAGTCCCGCGCACAACCACTATGCCACTGGGGCTCAGCCTTTTTTTATTTTTTTAAATTATTATTATTTTAAATGTCTAGTAATGCCACCAGCTTGACTCGTGACTTTTCAGATAGAAGAATCACAATATTTCCCTTTTTCGTAAAGGAAGACTGAGCTCTCGTTCACTGCTATGTGTACCTTCCCCATAATAATCACCAACTCTTGCCTTGTCCCATCGTTTCAATAAAGTTATAATTTTGGTAAGGTAAATAAAAATTAGCTTTTGGGGGGAGGGGCATCACTGCCCTCTGGTGGGAGTAGGAGGCCCCCGCCTTGCTCCTGGAGAGCTGCTGCTGGATTTGAACCGCCAAGCCCTGCGGGCCGCAGTCTCGCACTCAACCACTACGCCACAGAGGCTCAGCCCCCAAATTAGAATCTTATCAAGTTAAATATCTTGTGTTGATGTGATCATGGCTATCCAATTGCTATGTCTAAGTGAGCCATATAATATACCAGGATTATTATTTTTCTTTCTTGTATATTATTTTCCCTAAGATATATACTAACAACTCTCTACTTTTGATTTGGCTTATTTCTATGTATTTATTGATAATAAATGATGAACCATTTTGTCAACGGTCTAAATTCCTAAATGTATCTTCAGACACAATAAATATTTCATCAAGCAATTAATTCCATCTTAACACAATCTCTTTTGGAGCCTTTTGACCTGATCTAATCTGTTGCAATTGTCCTCTGGGCTAGAGGCCCAACTACCATCTTGGGGTTTCTCTGCATTTATTCTAAGGGTTTCTTTGCCCTCTCCCATGGGCAGTCTTCACTTGCTATATTACAGCAATTCCTCTTTCTTGTTTTAGTGCATTATTTTCCCGAAGCTCATCCTTCAGTTATTTGCCACAAAAAGGTAAATAGATTATAAAACTTTTGACGCTCTCATGTGTCTGAAAACATGACTAATCTATATATTTGACTGGGTATAGAACAGTAGTTTAGATATTATTTTCTTCATAGTTTGAAAATATCGTTCCACTGATTTCCAGTTCCCGATGTAGGTCTTGAGAGGTGGAAAGGCATTCTGGGTTTTCATTCCTTGTAGAGGCCCATTTTTGCCCATTTCCTTTGTGCTGTCTATCTTCCTTGACCTGTGTGTGTTAAAATGCTACTCTGTGCCCTGGGGCTGCTCAGGTGTTCTGGGAGCACTGTTGGGTAAGCCCTGGACTGCCACCAGGGTTCTGTCTTAATTAGCAGTTTCTGCTTTCTCTCTGGGTTCTAGTATCCAGTGCAGTGGCTGCATAGAACTCTCAGACGGTATTCTGATTAAGAGTTTATTAAGGATGTTGCAAGTGAGAAATGCCCAAGATACAGTTGTAGAGGAGGACATGTTACAAAGTTCTTTCAGGTGTGGTAATGAATGCCCAGAGGGGCACACCACTCCAGTGCAAGCCCCAACCCAGGCAGTCAGCTCCAGCTCTGTGGGCCAGCAACCCAGTTCCCCTAGGGAAGTGCCCTTCCTCTTGCCCTGAGGCACTCAGCTTAACTTGTTCCATGATGATGGGAAGCCCACCCCTCTTTTTCATCTCTGGCTCCTGGTTCTGCTGTTGCTGCTGCTGCTCTGATGTCATAGAGGTCCTCTGGATACAGGACTTTCTGGGCAGGGATCTAGGGCCAAGGATGCTTCCAACCCTGTCTCTTGCTGGTAAGGAGATCGCTCTGGCTTCTCAGAGGGATGGCACCGGAGTGGATTCTGTTCACAATGACTCATAGCTGATCCTATCAGCAGCTTCCCTCACCTTCTTACAAGATCCATGCAGGAAAAAGTCAGGTGGTCAAAGTTAGAGACTGTGGCTTGATGAGCCGTATTAAATAATTCACTGTCACAACCCCAAATTTAAACTCACCAGGTGCTCTGAGGGAGAAAAATGAGGGTGTCTGCTCCTGTAACAATCCCCTCTCCGAAACCCCGTACAGGGTCGCTGTAATTCAGAACTGACTCGCTGACAGTGGTTTCGTTTGGGGTTTTGGCATCCGGGAAGTCAGCAGACTTCTCCAATCTAGAAAATTATGTTGTTCAAATCTGGGAATTTTCCTTTATTTTATTCTGCTCTGCTTTCTCTGTGGATATTAGAAAGGGGTGGATATTAGAAAGTTGGAACACCTAAGCTGATCTGCAAATGTGTTTATTTTCTTTTTCATTTGTATTTTTGCTTTTGTATTTTCTGAATTTCCCTGTACAATCTTTTACATCAAATTTCATATATCTGAATAATCTATTTTTAGGATTCTGTTCTTGTTTCATAAATATGATGACTTTAGCTTACTGACAACATAAATGAGTGGAATTTTTTCTTGAGGTAATAAAACTCATTTCTATTGACAACAGTCACTCGAACGGTTTCATAGGAAGCTTAGGGGCCAAGGAGCTTAGGTAATGGGGAATGAATAACCCAGAAAGGGAAGGTGAATCTGGTTGTGTCCCTTGAAGCATGTGTTCAATGTCACTACATTGTACAGGCACAGATTGTTGAATCGGTGTGTGATCTGACTGTTTTCAACACAACAAAAATAAAATCATTAAAAAAAAAAAAGACCCATCTCATTGTATAACCCGTCCCCTCCAAATCTAGTGTAGCATTCACAAGCACACGTCTCGGGTGAGGGGAGCCAGCCACTCAGCATGCACTCAGCATGGATGCCAAGTGGACTCCACAGTCCACGACCAGGGGACTGATTATAGATGATAGAACACAAAAGAATCACCACAAGTCCACAGCTGGTGGCAGGGGAGTTGGTTCATCGCTGGGACAGGCAGGACCAGAGAAGTGGGGGGCAATGATGGGAGATGTCCACCAGGGCAGATTCAAGGAGCACGCCGGATTGTTCGAGGGCTTTAGCCACCTGCTGTGTCGTCATCTGGGCCCTCATGACCATGCCATCCTGCATCACAGTCGCCAGAACCTCAACTTCGAACTTCAACAAGAGGATGTGTGGCTCTTTTTTGTAAATTATTAAAGGACATACTGAAAATAAACAGAAGGACATCCTCAGGCAAGTTCCTGGTTCTCTGTGCAACCCGGATGCCAAATTGCCCCTTCCCTAGGTTAATTTAAACATTGTCCACATGGCTGGGGATGGCCAGAAAGAACTCAGACAGCATCTGAACTTACGGCAAGACTCAAAATAGAGTTGGGGCTCCCATTTCAGGGTCACACTTGGTGCGGTGTGTTTTTCTGCTGCATGAACTAGTTAATGACGCCTTCTTAGCTAAGTTTCTAAGATCCCAGACACTCTGATACCCTATAGCACCCCATCTTCAGGAATCACTTTATGGTGGTAAGTACAGCGTGGGGCCACAAAAGTGACTGCCCTTGTGGTTTAGCAAGAAGCCTTCAAGTGGATGCTCCAACTCATCCATATGCTATGGTCTGTGTGTGTGTGTGTGTGTGTGTGTGTGTGTGTGTGATTGAGATTGACGGGATTGATTCATTTTACTGGTGGCAGAGTTTTCTGAAAAGTTAAATTAGACCTATCCATCATACAATGTTTATGACAATTAGGAATATCAATGAGTCATTGAATAGTAGAGATTAAAATTCTGAGAAAAAATATAAAGAAAAAAATGTTTGCTAAAGCACCTGGAAAGATTTACGTGCACAAATTAATAAACTGACACGATAGAAGAAAACTACATAAAAAACAATGAAGGTTAGGCACAAAGGACTCATTTCAGTAATATGCATTCCCTAAGGGAAAACTGACACAATCTCGGAAACCACAAGGGGGTGGCCATGGGTGTGGATTGACTTAATGGTGGTGAGTATGGGAATGAGAAGGAAAAGTTATTAGGCTACAGAACCTAAAGATACGGAAGGCAAAAGCAATGCACAGGAAGAGATAGCAAGTCTATCAATAGGATGTATGGAAAATTCTTACCGGTCAATAAATCCAAGTTGCCAATATAAAGCAACCACCAAAGCAATAAAGATTTAAGCAAAGTCTAGTGAGATCTCACATTCTGTGACCTTGGGAAAGCTGTCATGTGCTTCTGGCCGCCCGCGCCCTCCCCCACCCCAAGGCATTTCAGCTTCAAGCATAAGTTTCCAAATGATTGAGACAACTCCAAATTAATAGGATGTACAGAATATAGACCTTCTCTCCTTGCCTAATAAATCTTGACTAAAACTTGAAGCAGCATTTTCTTGTATTATGGCATTAATGCACTGCTGTAACTGCTGTTTAATGATCTTCAGCAAGATTTGGCTTGCATGTGATATTAAGTGCATGTCTGATGATTTCTACATTGTGTTGGATCTCTTCTCCTTCCTTTGAAATGGGCACAAATAGACACTCTTCCAGTTAAGACTAGGTCCATGTTTAGCTTTCCTCAACGGTCCCAAAGATGTCTCTTTTTTCAGTTGAGACGTATGAATTAGGGTCCTACACTTGGTTGTTAGGTTTCTTTTATTAGGCAGAAGTTCTCCCCTCCTCTTCAGTCTCCCCCATTTTATTTCATGCTGATTTGCAAGACAATTCAGGGCAGTCTCCTAGTTTGGATTTAGCTGGCTGCTTCCTCATAGAATAATTTACCTGGCTTCTCCTGGTCATTTCTTGAAAACTGGTAGCTTGGCCAATCTTTCAGTTAAGCAATGGAGTGCTTAATGCTCTAAACCACTCTGGACTCAGTGGGTTTTTGTAAATTCACAGAGTTGTACAGCCATCACCCTGATCTAATCTTAGAACATTTTCGTCATCCTTAAAAGAACCTGGCAGGCTGAGCCCCGGTGGCGTCGTGGTTGTGCACGGGACTGCGGCTCACTGGGACGGAGGTTCAAATTCCAGCAGTGGGGCTGGACCTCCTACTCCCACCACTGGAGAGCAGTGATGCCCAAACAAAACAAAAGAACCTGGCACCTGCTGGCAGTCATGCTCATCCCCTCACTCATCAGGCCATCAGTTTCTGGCAACTACTCATCTACTGTCTGTCTCAATAGATGTGCCTCATTGGGGTCCACTGTACACCGCTAGTCTGTTGTATCTGGCTTCTTTTGCTGACTGTTTTCAAGGTTTAACTGAGTGCTTTGGGGAGGCACCAATGGTCTGGGACGGTCTGCTAACCTCAAGGTGACAGTTTGAATCCACACAGCAGAGCCAGGAAGAAACAAGACCTGGCGACCTGCGTTCATCCTCTGCCACGTGCGGGTTCGACATGAGTCCACCCAGTGGCCGTGGGTTTGGAATTTTCTCCCTGTCCTTTAGAAATAAACATACCACATTATGTTTCAACACTTGTGCTGTTTTAAGACACAAAGAGCCCTTGTGACACATGGCCTAGGGGAGACTTCCCTCATAATAAAGGTCAATAGAAACAGGCAGCAAGGCCAAGCACCGAATTCAGGGCAAGCTGGGGAGAGAGGGCGTGGAATCAGAGAGGGGCTCATGGAGATGTTCCCTTTGACTCCGGCTGAATGACGGTACCTGAGCTTCCATTATGTCCACTGAGTCTTTTCCTGATTATAAAATATTTCGCAGTAAAATTAGTAGCCAAGAAAATGTTCTCAAGTGCTCTCAATGCTCTATCTAAAATCTTTACTGTACTGAGGGCGGAGCATAAAATGATCCCCAACTCCCAAGTTTATCACCCTCTTTATGGCAGCAGGGGAACTGGGTGCCCTGGCCTCATGTGGACACAATACGGCTGTTGGTGAGTCTTCCTTGTGTCTTCAGCTTACGCCTCCTCCCCAGCACTGCACACCCTTTCCCACTGAGAACAAGCAAGCAGATCGTTAGCACTATCTGCCCAGTGTCAGAATAACCCTGGACATGAACCCCTGTGGGCTTCCTGGGCGGTGGTGGTGGAGTGCAAGAACCTTTGAGAGAGAGCGTGAGAGACGTACGGTTGGTGACTAGGAGTGTGGCTTAGCGAGGTCACCAACTCTGACAGGAAAAACCGTGTGGGCCAGGCGCCATCTGTCCTGGATTCCTACTCCGACCACTGTGAGCAGGTAAACAGCCATTTATTAAGAACACTCCAGAGAAATATTCTCCTACATGTCTGAGTCACAGTGGGGGGGAGAGGAAGAAGCAAACCCAAGTCTCTTTCTCCTGAGGTCAATTGCGTGGGCCCACCACCTTCAACCAGCTGTAAAAACCTCCCCGTGACTCCCCACCCCAAGCCAAGGCGGAGAGGACTGCTCCATGGGGTGTGGGCACTGGGGCAGGAAGCGCACAGGCCGCTCCCCTCAGGAGCTCGGTCTAATGCAGAGCAGTCAGCCTGAGAGAGCATTTCCCAGGCAGTTCCTTTACCCCCAAAGTCAGAGAACAAGGTGTGCAGTGCCCGAAAGGAGCACACATCCAAATAGTAAAAGCACAAAAAAATTTCCCTCTAAAGTATATGGGATATCTCCACAAACGGTGGTTAGACTGTGACGACACAAATACTAAGTTGTACAGTATGTTCCTAGGCACCTAACAAAAAGAAACTGTTAGGTATTTCTTTTGACTTAGGGGCTCTGTCTAAAGAAACCCTGAGACTCCAAGGTCACTGGGACCTCCAAAGTCCTGTCTATGGATGAGTCGTTTCAAAGACCAGGGGTCTTGACCTCGGGGCAGTTAGGATGGGGACGCTTAAGTGCCAGGGGTTTCCCAGGGTCTGGGAAGAGGGAGGCCAGTAAGGCTGCAGGTTAACCTCGGGCAGGTTCAAACACTTGTGATTCCCCCTGGCCACTGAGACATGGGGAGGGCCTGGACCACAGAAAGGTGGAGCATTCCAAGGGCAGAGAGGACACAGTGACCGGGCCTGGTATGGCTAGACTGGCCTGCTGGGGGCGCTGGAGGTCAGCTGCAAAGACTGATGCTTCCATCTGGGGGGCAGTGGGAATGACAGGAGATAAGACTGGGAGGCTGCAAAAAGGCCATGGGAAAATTCTATCACCACTGAATTCTAATTTTCCATGGATCTTTTTTTTAGTCACCTCCAATTTATTTATAGGAGTGATACGGCAAAAACCAGCCTTTTCAGATTAACGCTGGTGGGGGAAGTGGAGGGACTGGAGGGAGGAGAAGAGAGAGACTGGTGGTCAGTTAAATCACATGGAACAACTTTGATCACTTTATTCACCTAAACTTGTAAAAGCTTCCTGTAAAGCAGAGGCAGTGTTGGTCTCATTGCCTGACCGGGGCCACTATGTTGTTCGCTGGTCAAAACCATCATCCCCCCGTAACAGGAGCTGCATCTCTTGATCATATGCTTGGAAAGGTGCTGATTCAGACTTCTAACTGGGCTATGTGGGAATAAAATTGTTGAGGACTGTAGGTTTCCTCCTAGGAAACTAGGTTTCACTATAACCTTGTGGGCAGGCATCATGCTTTGAGACGCACAGGATGCTCAATTGCCCAAGCAGGGGAACACGATTGATTCATTCCAATCTTTATGGGCATGGGGAAGAAAAGTCAAGTGTGTGATTTTAATAATTTGCTCCAGTTGGTGTGAAGCATTTACAGCAACAAAGGCCTCTGTGTTATTGAAATATCATAAGCTGGATTATCACGACGTCAATGTGTGCCACAGTCTTGAGCACTGGCAGAGGCTTCTGGGAAACAAAAGTTGCCCTTTGTGTCAGAGTTGTTCCATGACGACAGTTCACACGGCAACACTGAAAATACAAGTTGGGCAACCGATCTGCTTCGTATCTCGAGGGGAAAAGTAAACTCTGTACAGCCTGTGTTAAAGCTGTGGACATCCAAGTATGCCACAGTAGACGCTATGGAAAGAAAATCAGGGCGCGGAAAACAGGCTTGGAACTTGAATGATTACTTGCTAGAGGTTGCATCAGAAATGAAATTACTATCTCAAAGTCCTCAAGTTTTTACTTTCTTTTAAATTCATGTATGAGTTCCCCTCTCTAGGTCCCCACGCCCAAGCCCAAGCCCAAGGCCATATTGTTTTCTACTCATAGCAACGCTACGTAAGCTTTCTGAGACAACAAATCTTTAGGGGTGAAGACAGCCTCATCTTGCTCTCAGGGACTGGCTGGTGAGTTTGAACTGCCAACCTTGCAGTTAGAGGCCCCATGACAAACCCGCATTACCAGCAGGTCTCCTTTGTCTAGCTACAATAGGTATGCTAATGTGTCTGAGTGAATTCACTCTCAAAGCGCTTCTGATTTGTACTCAAGCTGGGTGTATGATTCAGTGAGGCAGTACTGGGGGGTCCCTACAGATGCTGGTGGCAGAAACCCTGAAGGGCTAGACGACTCACAGAAAGGTTGATGGTTTGAACCCACTCAGAAGTACCTCAGAAGAGAAGCCTGGCCACCTGGCCCAGAGGTCACAGCTTTGTTTTGCTTTGAAGACGTGGGGCCCCCAGGAGTTGAAATGAACTTGCTGGCACCTGCCTGAGCTTGGACTGGACTGACACTGTCTATCACTCACTCCCTGACTGCTAAGGCGCTATTCTGACTCAGGGTGACCGTACAGAACCGTCCCTGGTGGGGGGTGAGGTTCCTGAGATTACCTTTCAGAGGAGTAAAAAGCTTCCTCTTTCTCCCAAGTTCCAACGGGTGGTTAGCAGCCGGTCATGTGACCACTACATGGGCTCCATCCATACACTGAGTGGATTATTACATAGCAAGGCTTGGAGAAGGCTCAGGCAGGATTATTTGATTTTTCCAAAGGCTCCGAGCTAATGTGGCCTCTCTGGTAGTCATTGGTTGGTCAGTCCTTTCCAAAATGCTGACCTGCCAGGGCACAAATCCGTCCCCACGGCAGTCTTCCCAGCCAGGGTAAGCATGGCCCCAGCTCTGCCTGTCACGCTGCTGTACGTGCCTGTGGTGTGGTGAGGGGCATGTGGTTGCTTTTCATGAGAGGGGGATGGGGTGTGGCGAGGGAGGGGGAAGAAAGAGCAATCTCTCGTCCTTGGGAAACGAGCAAAATGACTTCCGTCAATGAGTCTAGGCAAGCTCAGCCACCACGTCTCACCTCCTCCTCACAGGTCAGCGAACCCATTCATGGATTAGGAAGTGACCCCGAAGTGTTCAGAGAGGCGGTGGTGGAAACATTCAGAGGAAAGAGGGCTGCGTCCTGTTTAACTTGGACTTGCCAGGACCAGACCCTTTCTCGGTGAACGTTTTGTTTTGTTTTAAAGAGCCATCGGATCCTCCCTCCCGTGGCCTTTCCTCTTACGGAGGGAGTTGGTCTCCAGCTTCATGAAATGACAGTCCGGGCATCGCTTCAGCCTCCCGGAACCCGCCTCTCCATCTCGAGAGGGGCCTGATTCCCTTCCATGGCAGGCCGCTGTGTGGAGATCAAACCCGCCAGGCGCCCCACAGGCTGTCTGATGGGGTACAGATTTAAAGCCCTAGAAGCCACTGGTCTCTGTGAGTCAGATCAGCTCTGTTGCAGGGCTATGTATGTCTGCATCTTACTCTGTTCAGAGCACATACACGGAGACTACAGGGAGTGACCAGCAGTCCTGGTGGTGCCGCAGTGACACCCCCCCCTCCCAGACACACAGTATCACAGGAGAAAGACCCTGTGCTCAGCTCTCTGTGACACTCAGATATGCTCACCGGGTGTCAGTGTCAACTCCAAGGCAGGGGTGGGTGGGGGTCCTTGCCTGTTAGAGCCAGGGTGCCCAAGGACCCCTGTGAGCGCCCGCCCGCACGATGGTGGGCCTGGCCTCTCGCTGCCTGTGGGACTAAGTCCCTAGGTCACTGAGCCCCACCTGCCCATCCCCCACGGCTGCTCCCACACCTGGACCTGTCACCGCTCACCACTCAGCTTCTCTGCTGGGACTGTTCCCATCTCTGCTCTGTCTAGATTTGCTCCAGTTCTGTCCTCTTCACGGATAAAAATGGTAACAGGCACAGTCTGGGGAACGGACACCCCTGGGCGGGAGCCCTGGTGGCACACTGGCTAAGCGCTCAGTTACAGTCCAGGGTTGCAGATTTGCAACTCCCCAGCAGCTGTGGGAGGGACCGCCTGGGGGAGGGGCTTCTGTAAGGAAGGAAGCACTTGGGGGTAGGGGGGTGGGGGGGTGGAGAGTGGGGGTGGTTCCTCTGCCTCCTGAGGGGCCTAGGAGTCAAAGTCCACCGGCTGGCACGGGGCAACAGCGACACTGTGGACACGCCAGCCTCCCTTCGGCTGCACACTGAGCTTCCTGCCGTCCAGCCAGCGTCCACTCGGAGCGACCCCAGAGCAGCTGACCGCGGTGTGGGCCCCAGAGTTGGTTGGGGTCGCGGGGTCTTTCTTCGGAGGCGCCCATTCAAACCGCGTGTGGACAACCTATCTCTGGGCAGTAGCCATGTTTTTCGGACCATACAATGCGCTTTTTCCCCCCTTCCAGAAGGGTGTGGCGCCCCAGAACATTTTAGTATACTGGTACTATTTGGTTTGGAAATTTTTTTCCCCTTGTTTCCCTACTCTAAGAACTGGGTGCGTCTTATGGTCAGGTGCGTCTTATGGTCCGAAAAATACGGTAATTGCTTGTTTCATTTAAGGGTTCTAAATCAAAGCGTGCTATAATTATGGTCTACTTTCGTGGTTGTGAAATGTTGAGGATCGTTTTCTTGCTCTCTTCAGCTCTCTGAACTCTGGGAAACAATACAGCTTACAAAGAACGGGGGAGAGACATGTCTGTCACATGTTCTGTCAGCCCCGTACTCGAGTCTAGCTGCTGCCTACCAAGTCAGTGGGGAGAACGCACACTGTGTGAAGGCAGACCACATCTCAAGTCCTCCGACTTCCTGCTTGGCTCCAACGTCAATATAATAATAGCTTCTTGTAGATAGTTTTCCTGTAGGATAGACAGGCTAAGCTCCGCTTCAAAATACAAGGATTTGCGCATGGTGGAAGAGCCAGGAGCGGGGCTTCTGTGAGCTCCTGGGAAAGCACCTGCTCCTTAGAGTCCTCTGGAGGAACTGCTCTGTGTGCTCAGTCAATTGGAGAGAGGGGCTGGGGGAGGAGGGGCGCTTCTCCTCTTGCCTTCTCTCTCCCGCCCCCACGAAGATGCACGCTGTGACTGGGGCGAGGCCCTGAAACCGAACCCAGCTCCCCAGAGAAGGGGCAGCAGGAATCCTTGCATGCTGGGAACTCAGTGGCGTCTGATGAGTCCAAGAACCCCTGTCTTGCTCAGCTCAGCAACACTATGCCGTGCGATTGAGCTGCCAGGAGAGCAGGACAAGGTCCCCCCCATGTCTGTCCTTGTGCTCTTCCAGGTTTGGGATCGAGCAGGGCCGAGTAGTAAGATTGTTGTTGTTGGTGGTGGTGGTGGTGGTGGTGGGGTTAGAATTCATGTGGGAGGACAGAAAAAGTAGACCTAAAATTGCCACTGTTTGGGTTTCCTTCTGGTCACAAGACAGGCTTGCGATAGTTAATTTTCAGTTTGTGAAGTAGGAGAGGGGTTCTGGGTGGGTGGGCATGACAAAAGGAGTCCCTGGCTGGTGCATAGGGTGGGTGTGTTTGGCTGCGCTAATCTAAAGATTAGAGGTTCGAGTCCACCCAGAGGTACCTCAGAAGAAAGGTCTGGAGATGTATTTTCAAAAAGACAGCCCCCGAGTGAGAATGAGGCTCTTCTTTGACACCGGGCAGGTTTGACTTGACAGCAAATGGAAAAACCTGTGGGGAAGGTCAAACCCAAAATAACCCAGTGTGCTTAGGCTCGAGATAAGAACCGTAGTTACCTTTGGGAGCAGCAGACATGAAAACATATGTCCACATAGAAACCCATACATGAATGTTTACAGCAGCAGCATGCACAATAGCTAACTAGCGGCAAGGCCTTCAGTGCCCATCAGTGGATGCATGCAGACACAACTGTGGTCTACCCATCGACGGGGTGGTCCCGGGCTGTACCAGGGCATGGAGTACTGATACAAGCTCCAGCAGGAATGGGCCTGCACATACTGCACTGGGTGCTGGGTGCTGCCACCACGTGCGTAGGAGGCAAGTCAACAGAAGCAAGAGAGAAGGCTTTGGAGTGACTACAGGTGGGTTCTGTGCAAGGTGATGGGGAGGTGGTGGCAAAGAGCCTGGGGTTTGTTTGGGTGGGGGCAATAAAAATGTTTTAAAACTGGCAATGCCAATTATTACACACATTCTAAAATATACTCAAACGAATGAATTGTGCACTCTAAGTGTATGGATGTATGGTATATGCATTATATCTCAATAGACTTGTGAAAAGCAAGGGTCCTTTAGGCCTTAGTGCTGCTCTGGAAAGGGTGACCAGCTCCACAACACCAGAGGTTTCTGTATAGTAAAGGATGCTCACCCCCACCCCACCCTAGGTTCCTTAGACTACCCATCAAGAGATGCTAATCTTTCAATAAACTGAACTCTAGCTCTCAAGAGGGGTCTGAGGCAAAGCCAACTGTCCCCGGGGAACTAGCAAGCACATCATGATCCATACAACTTTCCATGCCTCTCGAAGGAAGGTCTTTAACCTTCCTTAAAGACACAGGTCTGGCTGAGCCCCGGTGGCGTAGTGGTTGTGCGTGGGACTGCGGCCCGGTGGGTTGGAGGTTCAAATCCAGCAGCAAGGCTGGGCCTCCTACTCCCACCACCAAAGGGCAGTGATGCCACACACACACACACACACACACACACACACACACAAATTAAAAAAAAAAGACACAGGTCTGTGAACAAGAACAACAACAAAGTCCACTTCTTTGCTGCTGGCTCTAGAATGAGGGACAAGAGGTCAAAGGGAAGTGGCCCTGACCCAGGGGAAGGTGATGAGTCTGAGGAGAGAAAGGAGGTCTTGGAGCCGAGTCAGAGCAATAAACCAAAGCCCATTAGATCCTGGGCTTGGCCATGTTTCCACAGCTGCTGCTGGAGCTGGGCCATTTCCCCTGCACACATCATCAATGTGTTTCTATCATGAACTTTCCAGCTCGATGGCAGGCACAACCGGAGAACCAACCAAGAGCAGCAGTGATGGAGAGGGGACCTGGGATTCTCAGGAGGCATGGGATGACACCGAAGACCCCAACCACCCACTTGAGAGTTTTCTGGAGCCCCCGGCACTTGGTATGGGGCTGTTCCTTGTCAGGGGGCAAAGGGAAGGGAAATAATGTGCATTTGTCACCTACTATGTCCTCGGTGCAATGCTAGTGCCCTCGCCAAGTTAGCGCCTAACCAACTAGCAGGGCTGCATCAGGGTGAGCCCCCTGATGTTTACGGGTGTTTTTTAAGGAAGTCCATAGGCTATGCATGCTCAGGATATAGTCATTCAGACCAGGCAGCCTCTTCTCAGCAGTTACCTGCTCGTGACAAGGGTACAAAGCTCTTTCAGGGCTGCCAGTGAATCCCCAAAGAGGATGCCACTCCACCATGAGTCTCAGTCTGAAAGCATTCAGCATTAACTCCCTGGGTCAGCAGGCTTGGCTCCCATTCATCCGGCTGACTAATGGATCATGCAAACATCAATCTGAGACCAGAAGAATTAGATGGTGCCTGGCTACCACTACCAACTGCTTGGGAAAAGATCACCTTAGAAGGTTCTAGACGGGTAGCAGGGGAGGAAAATGTGGAACAGAATTCAAAATCATGAAGAGATCAGTCTTGCTGGTCAGACAGAGTCTGACGGGGACCTCCACCCCACCCCCACCCCAGGACTGTGGCATTTAGTTAGCTTTCAGGTTTAGAACTGAGCTCACCCCCTCCTTGGAAGACCCAACCATGTAAGATCAAAAGGGCAGCATTTGCCCAAGGACAGAGTTCAGAAGGTTAGGAAAGGAGGAGGAATGGAAACGGAAACACAGGGATGAAATGGGATACGTGATGGTACATTGAAGGGGTTGCAATAGAGGAATTGAAACATCTGAGTGAACTGTTGAATGTAAACATGATTATTTTCTCTGTAAACCTGTCCTCATTCACAACCAAAAGTTATTTAAAAAGAAAATATGATGTGGCCAGAGGCAGAGACAGAAACGAGAACCCTCCTGGCCTCAACTTGGGATCTGCATCCCTGACCTCAGACGCTCCACATACCTTTTCTGCTAATGACAGTAAAATAAGACCAAAGCTTTTCAGGAGAAAGCTACCCAGTGTAGTAGTTGAGATTCTATTTTTACTTCTAGTGCAAAGAAATAGTCATTTCTTTGTATAATATTCTAATAATAGATGTAATCCACAAAATAATGACCTCATCATCTGCTAGGTAAAGTGAAAGAGAAGAAATGTGGAGTTGTATGTAAGTTTGGTAAGACATGTGCCCATCTATTGTGCTGGAGACTGATCACTAGGGGTTAAGGCTGCTAATGGAAAGTGGGCGGTGGGAATCCGCCAACTGCCCTGTAGGAGAAAGATGTGGCTGCCTATTCCCATGGAGATTTACTGTCTCTGAAACTCAGAGGTCCTCAGAGGCAGGGGTCCTCAAATTACGGCCCTTGGGCCACATGTGGCCCGCTGAGCATGTTTATCCGGCCCGCCGGGTGTTTTTGCGCCACTGCCTGTCCTGCTTAGCAGCTGACTCATCCCGGACCTGCAATGAATTTGTTTATAGTTGTTTTTTTTTTTTAACTATAGTCCAGCCCTCCAATGGTTTGAGGGACAGTGAACTGGCCTCCTGTTTAAAAAGTTTGAGGAACCCTGCTCTATGGTGTGGTTCTACCCTGTCCTGTAGGCCAATGTGGGTCAGCATTGACTATCACAGTGGGTGGTTATGTGTGTGAGGAGGCTCAAGCATATTCATGGAAAAATGGAATTAAAAGATGGAATTTTTCCACAAACCAATTAAAGGCCCCATGTACACACATACCACAAGTACACAAGTACACATATGTTCATGGAATCCCAGGCTGGTATAAATGGTTAATGTGCTTGACTGCTGACCAAGAAGTGAAGAGGTTTGCATATATCCAGAGGCAAATCAGAAGAAAGACCTGGTGTTTGACTTCTAACAAATCCACCACGGGATCACCCAGAGTCAGCGTCGACTTGATGGGGACCGGTGTTTCCTGGCACACATATATACACACAACAAAAAGTGGAGAATCACAACACTTGGAATAACGAGAATAAGCAAATAACTCTGGCTTGAAGGGAAAAACAGGCAAGTATACTAAGATTTAAATGTGCTTATTGGTGGCATGTTTGTCAACGCCACTGAGTTTACAGGCATTGTACCTGTTCTTAAGAGTAGCCTCTCGCCTAGCACTTAGCAAAGACATGTGCTTAGAAAATGCTTGCTGAAGAAAACTGAACTTTATAGTTCTGCAGGAAGACCAACTGTCCGATTGCATAAATAAAACTGATTAAAGAGAGTCTAGTTTTCCATAACTAAAGACTAATACTATCCATAGCAGAAAAGAATTATGAGTAATTTATGACTTGTTTACACTTTTGGCATCAACTGGAATCATCTGTGATGATCAAGGCTTCCTCCTCTCTTGAGCTGCGCTAGCAGGTGGTGGCTACGCAAAGAGTGGGGGTGTGTGGGGGCGTGGGGAGCTTAGCCAGGCAAGCCTGCACACAGGTCAGTGACAGGCCGTTACCCTACAGACAAGGACTCCTGGGAAAGCCTCCCTCAACAGATTTGTGTAACTTGGCAGCGACCGTGTGATGGAAATTCACCCAGGAGCATGATTTCAAGTCCTGCTAAGCAAACTTTTCAAAAGTCTTCTGTGTACCCTTGCAACCTAGAGAGAAGGTAGGGGGGCTTGTCGAGTCTCCCTTTGCTCGGCTGGGATTTCAGAACAGCAAGCACCATGGAGTGTTGTACGGATTCCAGGACACTGCAGAAGCCTGGGGCGGGGAGTCTGCCCCGTCAGAACACACAGTTCCTGCACCTTCAGTAATTTATCATCTGGTGGAAGTCACACGGGGGTCCCCGGATGTTGCAAATGGTTAGCATGCTCAGCTACTGCTTGAGAGGTCAGATGTCTGTATCCACCCAGAGGCCTGAGAAGGCTTGTTGGGTTACTTTAAAAAACAAAATGCAAACAAAAACCCAAAGAGCCTTTGAAATCCCCTGACATGGAGAAGGCTAGATGTTGCGATTTGTTGGCAGGGTACATGTGCCCGGTACTGGTGACTGCCACCACTGCTTGGTGTTCTTCTGCTACATTCCTCCATGAAGGAGAAGGTGGACTTTAATTGTTGACACACATGACAACGTTTTGTCCAATGGCCTTCCCTTTCCTTCCTGGAGACCTCACCCTCCTCGGGGCTGCATGCAGAGGCCCTGAGGCTGAACTGGCTGTCTTGGGCTCAGCTGAGGAACAGATAAATAAATGGGCTTTGCGAGCCATTTTATGGTTTGGGTTTTGTGTTGGCACAAGATTCTGGGTTTTAAGCTTGCTGCTGTCATTTAGTGTTTGGCTGCGCCAAGAAAAACACTATAAAATGAAAATATGTTCTTGCAGTGACCTTTGAACCCTCAAGAGTCACAAAGACTGTAATCACTTGCAATATTTAATTTAAACCCAGTTCACTTACAGAAGAGATGAGTCCTGGAGCTAACCCATTCAACCTTTTAAAAAATATCCCCAGTCTTCTCTATGGTGTCACTGCTATGTCCTCTATATGCCCAAAGGGTTATTTCATATATAGTGAAATGAAAATTGGCGTCATGTCCTTATGAACTAAACTACTGGCAGAGACAGTGATGGAGCTTGCCATTCCATTAGGAAGATTAGTTCCCAAGAAACTCCTTTGGCAATGTCTCCTGTCCACCAACTAAACGTGTGTGTGTGTGTGTGTGTGTGTGTCTGTCTGTCTGTCTGTCTCTCTCTCTCTCTGAAAAAGCTGGTTCCCTCACCCCTGCCCCCATGTTCAGTGAGGGCTACATTTGTCATGCGTTTCTTCAGCATCTCAGCTGCACGCACACACACCACTTGCAAACCCAAGAGTGTCCAGGTAGAACTGCTCTCTACAGGGTCTCCAATGGCAAATTATTTTAGAAGTAGATCACAAGGCCGTTCTGGAACCTATCTCTGAGGTGCTTGGCCCTCTGATTCCTCAGCGAGTCGCCAAGCACACTCGCTCTTTGCGTCACTCAGGGACATCCACATATCCCTTAATGGAGAATAAACCTAGATTGGTCCGTAAGAGAAATAGAAATTGGGAAGTGCTTTATTTTCCTTCAGGTCTGAGCCTGTGCAGGTCAATTATCTTATTTGCTTAATAAATAGGATGATTCATAATTTTCCCACAAGACTGATTAGGTCATGTTCAATGGAATGTGTGCATCGTGTCTTTTAAATTTTCAATTAATGTTTTCCTTTCAGAAAGGCTGTTTCTTGCCTTTGCATTCATAGACTCAAAGTCAGAACCAAAAAAGAAGAGGGAGATGGAGACTTCTATTCCCTGAAACTGTGTTTCGGGGTTGGATAGGAAATGCTGAGTGTGGGTGTGGTGCTCCTGGGCATTCTAAGTTCGAAGTCCCTGTCCCTCGGTGAGAAGGCAGCCAGGGTAGCCCCACTGCAAAAGCCCCTGCAGTGGATTCACCATAGGGCTATCTCGCCGGGCCCTGCCCATCCGCCAGGTAAGTAAAGTCTTTGCAGTTCACAAAAGACTAGAGGGAAGATACGGCAACTCTAGAAGAAAGATGGTAAGAGTTTGCGGAAAACACTCAGAGAATACTTCCTAAGCTTGAACATTACAGATTTTCACATTCATTTTCTAAAGTAATCATGGTACCTTTCTCAGTCAGAGAGGATGCACCTCTTCTCCATGTCAGTGTCTCCATTGTTAATCTCTTTCCTGCCCTGCCCACAGGAACAACACATGATCCAGGTGTGGCCAATCACACCCTGCCATTTACTTGCCCACCTTAGTTCGTCCAGAGCAGGGGACCTCTAACTTTTTAAACAGGGGGCTAGTTCACCGGACTAGAGTTAAAAAACAAAATCAAAAAACTATGAGCAAATTCACTGTGGGCCTGGGGTAAGTGGGCTGCTAAGCAGGACAGCAGCAGGGGTGAAAACACCCGGTGGGCCAGGTAAATATCCTCGGCGGGCCGAATGTGGCCCGTGGGCTGTAGTTTGAGGACCCCGGGTCCAAAGGGTCTGCAATATGATCCAACTAAGGTCTGAGTCCTTTCCCAAGGCTTGTTTCTATGAGGACGCTCACTTTCCCCTGGGGCTGCTAGACTGTGAAGATGGAATAACGCGTGGCTCCTAGTACATGACAATGTGTCTGTCCTGCCACAGGGAGAAGCCTGTCCTCAGAATGCCGTGGCTATTCTGTCTCAGTGGAGACAGAAGAGAGTGAATTGAAGAAGAACTGAATCCCAATCCTTAAGCCAGAGCCAGAGTCCTGTGGCTCGTCTCATCCATTCTAGCTTCACAAGCCAAGGAATTCCGGGAGGGCTCAGGTTCCTTAGGTTGGTCTGTTATCACTGAGGCTCACAACTCACCTTACCTACCTTGGGAATTACATTGCGACTAACTTCGTTGGTGCGGATGGCTCTCCAGTAGGGTGCTAGTGACCACCACTTGCCTTTTGTATCAATTTTATGCTTAGGCATCCCAACCGGGTTTAGATATTGGGGGGGGGGGGGGAGTGAAATTGATAAGTGCGAGTGAAAAGAACATCCCATGCTTGTGTTAACAGCAGTGCTATATAAATGTAAACCAGGTGCATGGAGTGGACTCTGAATCACAGTGACCCCTTGTGTGTCAGAGTAGAATCACACTCCACGGGGTTTTCTGTGGCTGAAGTTTTTTAGGGGTGGATTGCCAGGCCTTTCTTCTGAGGTACCTCTGGGATAACTTTGGGTTAGCAGTTCAGTTGTTAACCACTGGCAATACCCAGGGCTTCTCATACAAATATTGCTTCCGCCCATTAAGCACTTCTGGGCATACAAGAGAAATCTGCATTTGTTTCTAAATATAACGCAGGACTTTGAGGTGCAGAATGTCCCATCCACTTCTTATTATATGGCCCTTGTTCTAAAAGAGACCGAGAACTAGACAGGGGAAGGAAGAGTCATAGCAAAGTTCCCATCCCGAGTCCTGCGGGAGTCTTCCTGCCCATGTGTTTATGCCCCACCTCTTTGCCCGCATCCAGGGCCGAGCAGCTCAAAGACGCTGGCAGGTACAAACATGCTCCCTTTTAATTACGTGACCAAATTGCTGCAATAACTGATTGCCAGTTAAATGATTATAATCAAGTGCCCATTGTGCACAACAATCATTTAATGACTGCTATCCGAAAACACTGTAATAAAGAGAGCTTTAATGAAGAAAACTGGAGGAGGGCCAAGGTCTTATGGCGGGTTGCTTAAAGGGGAAGAGATCCATAATCTGTAGTTAAGATGAAAAGAAGCCTTTCATCCAGATGCTTAACATTAAACAAGGGAATGGAGTCCTGTTTTGATCAAAAGTTACTGCATGCATAAAAGAAAGTAGCGTACAGACTCCTCTTGAAAGGGAGGGGGGGGAACAAAACAAAAACTCTCGTATATTAAGTAGGTGTTTGTAATCATTTGCTTTGGGGGAGAAAGAAAGAAACCTAGATCTTTATTTTGGACGAAAATATTCAGCTAGAATAAAATAGAAGGCGATGGTACTGGTGGGGGTGTGTTGTACACTCTTTTGCACATAGGGGGTACTGCCTTCGACCTACTTTGAGCCCTTCTCTTATATCCGCTGACAGACCCGGTTTCTCTTTGGCTCTCACTTGGCTCGGACCGGCCTGTATCTCTGGAAGGTGTAATTACATTCTCACACAAAATCCTAATTGAGAAGATTTTGATGATCTCAACTCTCGAAAACAGTAGTTCTCATGTGGGGGCGCAAGAAGAGAAAAGAAGACAAAAAACACAAAACAAAATACTCCCCACATCCAACTCAGAATGGGCAGCCACCGCTCGCTCCTCTGAGACACGGCTATGGGCTAACAATGTCAGCTTCTGCACTTCCTAGAACTGCAGCCATTTTCTGCAGACTGATAAGTAGCCTGGCCAAAGATAAACGCCGAGCCCTCTGAAGTTTGCTGGCGCACTCTGGGAGAAAATAAATGCGCCATAGTTAGCTCTGTTCAAGGAAGGAGGAGGAAACCAAAACAAGGGTGAAAAGCCTTTCTAGATTGGCGTTCTCAGTAGCTTTCCCTGCATCTTGAGGTACAGAGCAGTAAAACATGGCCTCATTCAGCCCGAGGTCAACAATGTGGGGGGTTTCTGTGCCCACAGGGAGCACCCCACCTTAGAAGTAGGGAAGATGCCACAGGGCTTTGAAAACATCCAAGGGAATGGAGATCCCATCAGGGATCTCATCATCCGTTTTATGCTGAAAAACAGAAGCAAAAGAAGGTGTAGGAATTCAAGAGTCACTCTGACACCACGGTGTTACTCTAAGTGAAAGGTAGCAACAGGAAGTTCCCACTTTGGACTGGCCTGTGCCTTGCTTGCAGGGGGCTGCGCTGAGGGTAGATAACTGCAGCGGCAGCTGACTGAGCTCGGGCGCCCAAGGCCTACAGCCAAAGGCCCACACAGTAGAGGCCGCCGGTTAAAGATGTGTAGCTGATGCAGAGGCTTGGCCAGGCCCCACTCTGCCTTGTACCCTCTTCACCTCAACCTCCCTGCCACCCACCAGCATTCTGTCCTCTGCCTTGGCCTTCTCCCAGGCTTCCCCTCAACACCTGGTGTGTCTTTCCCCTTCCCTTACTAGTGGGGGGGTGGGGGGGGAGGGAGGGTGTGTATGTGAGAGAACTCGGGCAAGTGACTTAAGTCCCTCTGCGCCTCTGCAACTTTCATGAGACCCAGCTTATGACTGTTCCCAGGAGGCTGTGGTGAGAGAATGCTCAGAAAGCCACATGGTAGGTACCTGAATAGATTCAGTGGGGGGAAGCTAGTACGGTTGTGTTTAGAACACCCAAGGTCTTTAGTAGGCTTTATGATTCTGTCAATAACAACAGCAGCAATACAGCCACTCAACCCACATTTTTTAAAGCTCTTCCTGTCCCAGTCCGTTGCTCATGCAGCAGCCAGGACTTGTACAAAAAGGAAAAGCCCTCCAGGTCACTCTCCTGTTCAAAATGCACAGGGTTTCAGGCTCAGAGTCTAAGAGAACCCATTCTCCCTGCTCCCTGCCCAGGCCTCCAATCTCATTCCTCACTCACCCCTAACTCATCAATGATGCTTCTAGCCATACTTTCTGCTCTTTAAATCAGCCCGGCCTGCTCCCTGCTCTGGCTTTTGCACAGGATGTCCCCTGTGTGTCTAGAAAACTCTTCCCCTCCATCCTCAGAGACCAGCTCCTTTCTCTGCATTCAGCTCTCAGCTGAGAAACCACTTTCTCAGAGAGACTCTCACTGGCCTGACAACTCCCTAGCCCCAACCTCATCCAAGTCCCTTTGCTCCCAGCACCCGGTTTTGATTCCATCACAGTGAGAACAGCCTGCTGAGTACTCCATGTCCCCTTCGTCCATGGCACTGGAATGGAGGCGCCATGAAAAGAGGCCTCTTGCCCAGTCTGTCTTGTGTAGCCATGTGTGCGTGGTGCTTATAAGAGGGACTGGCTTCATAGCTGGCTGCTGTCAGTTGCTGGTGAGTCTACTCTGATGTAGGGTGACCCTAAGCAAGTACAACAGAACAAATGCAGCCTAGTCCTGAGCCAGCTTCATTAAAACAGATATGCTTAGAGTCTCCTACCCGAAGGAGTGTGCCTTTGAGGACCATACAACACTGTAGAGAGCTTTTCAGTGTTTCTTGGTTCAACACTATTCTGAGAAGACACAGCTGACTAAATTCACAGCACAACATAAACAAAACGAGGAATTGAGGTGGAATTCTTCCTTGTGGGATACCCGCCTAATGCATCTCATATGCAGCCACACCACGTGCCAGTGGCAGCTTGCATGTTGCAATGCTAAATAGGTTTCCGTGGAGGCACTGAGGTGAACTAGGAAGAAAGGCCTGGTGATCTACTTCCCCAAATTAGCTCACGGAAACCCGATGGATCACAGGGATTCAATTCCCATTGCACATGGGGTCCCCAAGACTTGGGGCCGGCTCCATAGAAGCCAGCAACAAGTAGCTAAAACAGCAAAGAACATACTGTGACACTGGGGCCTGGAGTACTTGAAAAGCAATCTCTTGATTTACTATTTATGTGTCACATCAGTTAGAAGAGGAGTGGGACTGGGAGGCAGAATTCATCCTTGGCTGAGCGCAAATGGCTCCGTATGCATGTTGGGTACCTCTAGCCTTAGAAACAACCCTGTATCTTCAACTTATTTTCATTGCTTCCTAAGTGTTAACCCGACTGTAAGCCCCAAGTTACCGTATATATTCATGTATAAGCTGAGTTTTTCCAGCACATTTAAAAACAATTTTATCGGGGGCTCATACAACTCTTATCACAATCCATACATATATGCTTGTGTCAAGCATATTTGTTGCCATCATCATTCTCAAACATTTTCTTTTTACTTGAGCCTTTGTTATCAGTTCCTCATTTTTACCCTCCCTCCCTCCCTCATGAACCCTTGACAATTTATATATTTTTTCATGTCTTACACAGTCCAATGTCTCCCTTCACCCACTTTTCTGTTGTCCATCCCCCAGGGAGGGGACTATATGTAGATCACTGTGATTGGTTCCCCCCTCTTCCCCCACCTTCCTCTTCCTCTCTTGGAATCTCTACTCTCATTATTGGTCCTGAGGGGTTTCTCTGTCCTGGATTCTATGTTTCCAACTCTGTACCAGTGTACATTCTCTGGTCTAGCTGGATTTATAAGGTAGAATTAGGATCATGATAGTGGGGTGGGGAAGCATTAAAGAAGTAAAGAAAACTGTATGTTTCACTGGTGCTACACTGCACCCTGATTACCTTGTCTGCTCCGCAGATTCTTCTGTAAGGGGATGTTCAGTTGCCTACAGATGGGCTTTGGGTCTCCACTCTGCACTTTCCCTCATTCACAATGATATGATTTTTTTGTTCTTTGACGCCTGATACCTGATCCTATTGACACCTCATAATCACACAGTCTTGTGTGCTTCTTCCATGTGGGCTTTATTGCTTCTGAGCTAGATGGCTGAGCCTTTAAGACCGCATATGCTATATCTTTTAATAGCCAGGAACCATCAGCTTTCTTCACTACATTTACTTATGCACCCGCTTTTCTTCAGCCATCGTTTCAGGAAGGTGAACATCATGGAATGCCAATTTAATAGGACAAAGTGTTCCTGCCTTGAGGGAGTACTTGATTAGAGACCCAATGTCCATCTGCTACCTTAATACTAAGCCTATAATATATGTACATAAATCTATTTCCCTATAACATATAAATATGCTTACATATGTATATGCCTGCACTTAGGCCTCTAAAAATGCTCTTTTTCCTTCCTCTATTTCCTTTTACTTTCCTCTTGTCCCACTATCATGTTCAGCCTTCATTTGGGTTTCAAAAATTCTTGTCAGTTACATTTCCCTTGATCAAGCCCTACCAGACCTCCTACCATCCTCTGATTTCGGGTCACTTGCTGTTCCCTTGTCCCTGAAGTTAACACCCATTTCCTCCCCCCACCCCCACCTCTTCCTCTGCCATGACCCCCGGAACCATCGGTGCCGTTGCTTTCTCCTCCAGATTGTTTATCCCACCTATCTTATTTAGACAGACCTGCAGAGATAAAAATATGCATAGAACACAAGACAGAGCGAAACAAAGCAACAAAAGAAAAACAAAAGAGAAATCACCACCACTACCACCACCACAACAAACCGACAGAAAACAACAACTGTAAATAGTTCAAGGTCTGTCTGTTGACCTTTATGAGTGTTTTCTGGTTGAGTCTGTTGGGGTGCCATGCCCTGACCCCCAAAGTGTGTTTTTGGTGCTCCCTCAGGACTTTCTTGCTCAGTTTCCCCTGCTGTTGTGTTGCACACCCTTAGGGTTTCGCCTCAGTGTGATGTGGTCAGATTGGGCCCAATTCCTGCACTGAATCTCCAGTGTTGTCTCCCATAGTGTTATGGGTCAGCGAGAGACGTCATGTCTTGTAGTGGGTCTGGCCCTGTGGTCCTCTCTGTGCTTTGGCTGCTCTGCGTGGGAATATCATCCTTAGGGCTTGGTGGGCCAGGATGTGCTTACTCGCTCTTCCTCTCCTTTTGTTCCTTTGTCAGCACATTTTTAATGCAGTTTTTGTGGTAAAATTAGGTGCCTCAATTGGTATTTGGGTCGGCTTATACTCAAGTATATATGATCATTAGCTCTCTCAACTTCAATGTCTTGGAACTCTTAGCCCAATTCTTGGAGAATGGGTTTGGGGTTTAGCAAACACTCTTTTACTAGTTCTAAGAACTGTGGCATGTCATTTACCCCACCCCCTCCATGTCTATTAAGTGCTACTGCTGACGCTTGTGCCAGAAAGGTTTGTTCTGAGAAATAAATGAGATATGTGATCTCTTCAAAAGGCCTGTTGAAGTAGTTAATAGAAATTAGGAAACCAGAATTTTCTTACTGGACAGAGGGTAGGAGCCGAAAAAGTACTTACTATGGGATGGTCAGCTGGGACCAAAAAAGTTCTGGGAAATATGTATGTCGATAAAATATGTATGTCACTTAAACATGTGATTCATAAAGCATGTATATCAATGAAACATGCGTGTCAATGAAACAAAGCCATAAACTGAAACCCACCACCATCAAATCAAATCAGACGCACAGCTATCGTTTAGGAGAGGGTAGACCTGCCCCCCACTTCTGAAGACTATAAATCTTTCCAGAGGCAGATGATCAGACTCTCCCACTGAGTAGCTGGTGGGTTTGAGCAACCAACTTGTCAGTTAGCCATGCAACGTTTTAAAGGTTGTACCATTAAATAGTGACAGGGAAAACAATCAATTAGAAGAAAATAAGAAGTGTTGAAAATAAGAAGGAAATAAAGAAGTGTTGAAAAACAAGGATGTTACTTTGAGAACTACGGTGGAACTCATCTAAGCCATAGTTTTTTCAGTTGCCTCCTATGCATGTGAAAGTTGGACATGGAATAGGGAAGACCAAAGAAGAATTAAGGCCTTTGATTCATGATGCTGGCGAAGAATACTGAGAGTATCATGGACTGACAACAGAACAAATATATCCTGGAGACTTACAGCCAGAACGTTCCTTCGAGGCCACGAGGGCCAGACTTTGCCTAATGCGCTTTGGACATGTGCTCCGAAGTGACCGATTCCGGGGAAAGGACACGGTGCGTGGTAAAGTGGAGGGGCAGCAAAAAGGGGGGCCCCTGGACAAGATACACTGACCAGGGGGCTACAATGATGGGTCAGAACAGGAGGGCTGGTGCAGGACCAGATGTGTTTCATTCTGCTGTCCACAGAGTCACTATGAAGCCATCTGATGCCACCTAGCTACAGCAATAACAACAAGATGCTAACACACTTCATTATCCCTTACCGCGTAAGAATAATACGACAGTGGCCCTCCGTGCTCTCCCCAGATAGTAGAGATCACTGGTAAATTAGAGAGAAAATCAAAGGAAAGTGTGCTCCTGAGAGGAGTGTTTGCTTTAAAGCTGACTAGAATCACAGAACTCATGGCAGGATTCCAGAGCTAAAACCACTGAGATGTTTAGTACTCCTTGATCTTATCAAGAGGCACAATTAATCATGAGAAACAGTTGCAGCCAATTCCCACCATTTGGCATTCAGAGGGTCCAACACAAACCAGGGGATGTTCGTCAGATTTACACAAGGCTGCAGGGAAGAGATAGTCGCAGGAAACTGTGAGAAGCTATCAACCCCACCCCCCTGCTGGAGTGTGAGGAGTAGGGGTCCTTCTCCCTCCGTTAAGGACCCAGGGTTTTCTGAAGGAGATGTGCTTGTAAACTGAGTTTGAATGATGAAAACAAACAAAAAAACTACTTTCACTTCACCGCCCTGAGAGTAAAAAGAAAACAAAACAAGCCACTGCCTAGGCATCTAACCAACCATTCAGTTCCAGAAAATAAGAGAAATATTAGCAGTTGGGGTTTCAAAATGGTTTGTCCTGGCTTGACACCTTGCTGAAAATGAACCTTTCTGCCCCAGATAGATGGAAACAAAAGGTCCTTGTGTGCACATCAGAGCCACCGGGGATCTTGTAAAGCTGCGTGAGGAGCAGGCTTCAAGTTTGTGAGAAAGGGGAATTTAAGGGTAATGGGATTTTCCCCATGAACTCTTTGAAATCCATGCCCCTTGATGGATTCCGATTCAGTTTATCTGAGGTGGAAAGTGGCATAGTGGCTACTCATCTGGCCGAGATTCGCAAGGTTCGCGGTTTGAAACCACCAGGCAGTCCTCGGGAGAAAGACAGGACTTTCAACTCCTATGAAGAGTTAGTTTCCAAGAGGCTGTTCTGCCCTGTCCCGCAGGGCACCTCCGAGCTGGCATGGACTCCAGGACACTGAGTTTGGTTTGGAGTTGGGTGGAAAGGGAATGTCTCGGCAGGGGGTTGACGGGGAAACACCCCGGTTCACAGCTCTGTTGGCCACATGAAAGGAAGGAGAATTAACAGTAGTGGTTCTCCTTGCTCAGTTCTCTGGATTCCCCTTTGTTAAGCAAATTGGTGTTCCAATTTTTCACCAATTGACCTGATTCTCAGGCCTGTGATTCCAGTGAGGCGTTTCCATGGTAGTGGGGTAGGAAAGGACTCCATTCACGGGAGCTCCTGGATGCTGGAAATGGTTAATGTGCGTGGCTGCTACCTGAAAGGCTCGTGGTTCCAGTTCACCGAAAGGTGGCTTGGAAGAAAGACCTGGTGAGCTACTTCTGACCAATTAGCCACTGAAAACCCTATGCAGCGGTCCTGCTGGGTTCTCCATGGGGTTGTCGAGAACTGGGTGTGCTTTCTTCCACCTACCACAACGTGAGATGGGAACAAACCCCAGACCCGCCTAATGAGTTACGCCTGTCCCTCACGATCGTGACTAGAGCATTCATGGAGCGGCAAAGCAGGACATCAGCTAAGGCCACTGGACACAGGTTCTCTTTCTATTGGGGTGTCTAAGCTCGCTAAGGTAACACTAGAGCTACGGGGTAGTTACATAACCTGGTGTCAAGTTGGGAAGGGGTGGAGGCTAGCCTGTCAATCAGGCTGCAGCTCGATGACTTCATTTGGAGGCACGAAGGAGATACACAGCTCACAGGAGGCCAGGTATACCCACCCGTTGCGAGAGACCCCTGCTCACAAGACACACGGAGCTGTGCTCGACCCCTGGAGCTGGACAAGCCCCATGGAAACCCTTGCCAGCACTGCAATATTTCCACTGCTCTGAATCCACCAGACTTTCCACTCACTGACCCGTGATCTTCCTGCGTCTGCATCATTGAATGAGTTGCGTGAGTTTGAAGAGGAATTTATAGACTGGTGTTGGACAGATGGGTTATTGACAGGTCAGGCTTATGGACCTGTTCTGAACTAGGCTGGGGTGTTTTCTCAATATAGCTGCTCTTTGATAGAAAGTTCTCTCTATACATATATAAGCATCTAACCCTGATGAATACAAGCTACCAGTTACTAGCTTGCTATTCAGAAACAGAGTGCCTTCTTAGAATGAAACAATGACAAGAAAAGCCAGGTAGAGAGGACACAGAAAGGTCCTTATTGATAGAAAGTACAGCAATATGATTTGAACTCTTGTATCTAGTGGTGTCCTAATGCTAAAACTATCCCATGAATTTTTCTAGTTACACGAATAAATGAATGCTTCCAAGAACTTAGATTGAGGCAACTGAAAGAACCTAATTGATAATTTCATTAGAATAAAACTGTAAGATTATCTTAAAAACAACAACTGCACTCAGTCCTTTTCTGAGCATTTTCTAACAAAGGTAGAATATATGACATGGTAGGGAACAATCTACACCTTGTCACACTGTCACAGAGCAACTGTATTTGACCAATAGCAATTGAATATATGTGTGAAGGCAATTACCTTGTCAGGTTAATCTAGACTGACAACATTCTCCTTATTAGGGCCCTCATCCTTCATATTCATGCCCATTCGAAAGAAAAGTGAGCTAACAGAATTCAAAAACCACCTAACAGTATCATTAATATCACAGGCAAGGTAAAATTTTGGCTAAAGATATTTCAAAAATGGTTGCAGAAAACATACCAACCCCTAGGGAACTGGCTGGAGAGTCAAGCTGAATTCAGGAGAGGATCTTGAACATGAGATATTACTGATGTCAGCTGGAGCTAGACTGAACTCAGAACAACAGAATTATGTTTGCCCGCCTTTCGTTGACTGTATGAAGGCATTTGACTGGGTAGATTATAACAAATTATGGATAACATTCAAAAAATGATAATTAGAAAACAGCTAACTGTGCTCAGGCAGAAACTGTACATAGACCAAGAGGTAGTTATTCTAACAGTATAAGGGGAATATCTGCATAGTACAAAATCAGGAAAGGTGTGAGGTAGGGTTGTATCCTCTCATGATACTTAATTCAGTTTGTCTGCTGAACAAGTAATCCAGAAGCTGGCCTAAGCAAAGAAGAATGTGAACTCAGGAAGATGAAAGAAGACTTGCTAACAATCTGAAATTTGTAGCTGAGACAATCTAACTTGATGCAAAGTGAAGAGGGCTTAAAAGATATACAGATGGGGGCTGAGCCCTGGTGGCGTAAGTGGTTGAGTGCGGAACTGCAGCCCGCAGGCTTGGCAGTTCAAATCCAATGGCAGCTGGGTGGCTGGGTAGTCCCCAGGACCACCAGAGGCAGTGATGCCCACCAAAACAAAAACAAAAAATTAAAAAAAAAAGGATATACAGATGGATATTGTGCTAGTCTAGGTAGACTAGAGAAACAAAATTCATAAACACTCATATTTTATAAGAGATAGTTTTATATAAAGGGTAATTGTACACTAAGCATGCCAACCCAGTCCAGTCCAAGCCCATAAGTCCAACATTAGCCCTTATGTCCGACATCAATCTACAAAGTCTTTCTCAAACTCACAAAACACATGCAATGATGTCGACCATAGGAAGAAAACCAAATCAGTAGCGTGTAAGCATCTCCGCACTGGCAGGGGTCTTCGCGTGGCTTCTCCGGCACCCAGGGTTGTGTCAGGGGAGGTCCATGACTTTTCTCCTCAGGGATGTCTCACAGGAAGTGAGCCTTGCCAGCTGAGGTGGAGCACTAGCTAAGGGAGCCCTTCAATTAATCCCAGATGTGTTCATTGGCCAGGTTGGCACAATACATCTTAACTACCACAAGTATCTAAGACTATAGCCTTCTATGTGAGCTACGGTGCAACATAAATAAAACAGTCCTCATAACTAGGCCAACAAATACCATTAGAAACAGAGGGGAGATAGAAGCTATCAAGAATTTCATTTCACTTACATCAACAGTCCCAGAAACTGCTCAAGACTGCTTTAATGAGTTGGAAAGCAAAAGTGTCTTTTTTTTTAATGTATATCCTCATATGCATGTGAAAGCTAGACAATGAGTACAGAATACAGAAGAACAATGGATGCCTTTGAATTAGGGTGTAAGCAAGGAATCTTAAACCTACCACAGACTGCCTTAAGAATGAACCAATCCACGTGGGAATAAGTACAGCCACAATGCTCCTTAGAAGTGAGGCTGATAAGACTTCAATTCATGTACTTCGTACCCATTACCTGAGGGGACCAGTCCCTGGGGAATATCTTGTTTGGCAAGGTAGAGTGTGAGAGAAAAATAAGTGGTGGAACGAGCTGGACTGACAAAGCAGCTGCAGCAATGGGCTCAAATCACAGGAATGGCTGTGAGGACGATGTCAGCGTGGATGAATGTTCGCTTCTGCTGAATACAGGGCGGCTAGAGCTGGGACGGACGCAACACCATCTAACAACAGCAACATCCTTAACTGTGCCTCCCCACCTCCGATTGAAATTTGATAGGATCCCACTTATGAGAAATAGCTAGAATTGGCATATGTATAGCGATAAAAGCTTACTTACGAATGTCTGTCATGGTAAGGGCAAGAAGGAACAAAAAGGGGGGCTACTGTACAGGAAGCATTTAGTGTCTATGGTGATAGGATGCATGGCAACAGATGCTGGTGAGGGCTGCACCACATGATTAGTGTAACTGGTGTCACTGAATTACACATGTAAAACTACTGAATTGGAAAAATGCTGAGTTATCTATTTGACAGCAATAATAAAGTTTTATGTTTAATATATGCCACGTAGGGCACTAGGTCCTGGGGTTAATAAAGATGATGGAGACAGTCTTCACTCTCAAGGAACTCAAAAACACTGAGTGACTCTGACTTGTGTTGCACATCCTAGCAGTGGAGACCAGATGGGAAGGGAAAGAGACCCAGCAGAACCCCCCAAAAGTGTAAAGGCTTGAAGAATGCCCTGGCAGATGCCAGAGAGCAAGTACAAGGGGCTGGTGTGGAGGGTGAGGAATGCAGCAGTGAGGGAAGACTAGCCCCTGTGAAGGCTAAGCTGAAACTTGGCTGGAGGGCCATCTAGAAGGCTAAGGTCACTCCTCGGGCCTTTATCCTGAAGTAAAGGTGAGCCTCTGAAGACCCTGAGCAACATATTTGGCTTGGTGCTATAGAGGAGTGGCCCAGTGGCCACTGTGGAGGCTGGAGGGGACGGAGACCACAGGCAAGACCGTGTGGACTCCCTGTGGCCTATGAGAGTAAGTGGGAAATGGCTGTGGGGAGTCTCAATGGGGAAAAGCCAAATGTGGAGGTCATGATTTATGTTAATTTCATGATTGAGATGTAAGGGTGGAATCTATCTAGCCTGTTAATCTGGAGATAGTCATTGAGTAGCCAATGAGACCTCTGTGTGGGCATGGCTTTCTCCTGATATGTCTGGGAAATCTCACAATATTTCCCTGGGAGAGATGAGAAGCTATCTTCTCCGGTTGTTGGGAGTTAGTCTCAGAGACAACGAACTACAGACAAGGCAAGATGGCAGCGTCCAAGGTGCTGAAGGAGCAGGAGGAGAGGCCACACGGCCTGGCCTTGATGGAACCAGACCTCTGAAGTTGGAGAAACCACCTGGAGACCCCTGCCAGTGCTGAGTTGCTTCTACCACCACTGGATGCTGTTGATGCACCCTGAGCCCTGGAAACGAGGAGCCACGAGGAGACCCCTGCCAGCACCGGGACTCTGCACCCACTGGCCTGTGACATTGTGAGTGGGAAGGAGACGTTATAGACTGGTATCGGACATATGAGCTAATATCGGACTGGTGACTTTGTACTGGACTGGGTTGGGATGCTTTCTTAATGTGGTATTCCTCTTATATATAAACCATACTCTTATAACTATATGCGTGTCTATGAGTTTGTTTCTCTAGTCTACCCGGACTAACACACCAGAGGAGGAGACAAGTGTCTACAACCCTACTTGTAAACCACTGAATATAAAATCCCGTTTAGAGGACTTGGGAAGAGTGCTGGCCAAGGGGACTATGTGATCTCAGGGGAGGAGGAGTGGACAAGAGTACTGTGGTGAAGAGGCAAGGAAGGCCACCCGAGGGTCTCACCCTGCCCACCCGCATGGCTCAGCTCAACTCCCATGCCCCTCTGCCCCATTTCCTCTGCTGGCTCCTTTGTGCCCAGCAGGCTAAGGCACCCAACACCATTTTTACAGATCTTACCATTGACCACATATCTCCGGGTCTCAACTTGCTCAGCTGTAAATGGTGAATGATGACATTGACTTTGGGGTATGGATGGAATAAGGCAAACTTCACAAAGTAAAGCAATAAATACAAACTGCCAAACTCCTGCTGAAGATGAAGCAATTTGCTAGGAAACAAAGGCACACTCGTGCCAAGTTGTGCTTTTCACTTTCCAGAGATGTCTAGCTCTTACAGTTCATCAGATTCTGTTGTGAGAACCAGGCGGAGGCACTTTACTGGTAGTTAGAGCCTGCCGATGAACACAAACTCACTGTCTCTGGAGGCTGGCAGAGCTCAGGTTCAGCTGCCATGAAAGGGGCTGGAAGAAAGGGGAATTGTACAACTCTGGAGGGTGGACTTGCGGCTCTCATCCAGGTCTTCCTGAGCTCCAAGGGGCAAGTGCATCATTGTGCCTTCTCTCGTTTGGAAATATTCGACGACAGTACATCATCCTGCCACTGAGGGCGAAGAACAATCACTAGACCAATAGTTAGGCGTATTGATGATATTGTGTTATTTATTTTATGCTTAAACCCAGACCCAAGATGCCTTATTTGTGGCATTCCCTATTACCCTCTTCAGCCAACCCATCTTCCGTTGACAAGTCAGGGCATAGTTACCAAGGGGCCTGGCTTAATGGTTTGTGCAAACGAGAAAGATCAGTAAGAGGCGAAAGAGCCATAATGCGAAACCCCAACAAGACTGGGCAGCTGCACACAGCTTCAGCATTTCCATTCCCAACCCACCCACACGGAGTGCTGACTGCCAGAGGGGCAGACGTGCAGAGCTTGCAAACACTGAAAGAAAAAACAGGAAAAAAAAAACTCCACTTGAGGTAGTGGTTTCTAACCTATTTTAGATCAAAGATACCTCTTGAAAATTAAATAAAACCATGTTCTCTGACCCTGCCCCCATTATACATACTGCAGCATTTTATATACAATCTCTGGGTTGTTTATAACTATTTGCAGGAACCATCATCACCCCAAACCCCACAGCTCAGTACGATCCAGAAGAAATTAGAGGAAGAGCCCACAGAGCTTGAGAGGATGAGGCAGTGGTGGTGGTGAGGGAGGGGTGTCAAGCAGTTTTCCCTATGGCATAGCTCGGGGCTTGAATACCACCTTCTCACAGAAAGAGGGCATCTGAAGAATGAAATCCAGAGCCCACACTTGCCTCCGCCTGGTAATCTAAATAATTTTCTCGGTGCCAGGTAGTGAAAAGAATATTGAAGTTGTAAAGGATTTTGCCTTGGATCCACAAGCAATGCTCATGGAAGCTGCAGTCGAAAGAGCAACTGTCACATGGTATCTTGCATCGAGGAAAGCTGTTGCACAAGACCTCTTGCGAGTGTTGAGAAGCCAGGACGTCACTCTGGGGACTAGGGGGAGCCTGACTCAAGTCACTGCATTTTCAATCGCTTCCTGTGCGCGTGAAAGTTGAATATTGAAACAGGATGCCTGAAGAAGGGATGCATTTGAATGAGGGTGCTGGCGAACCACACATACTGAAAGTACCATGAACTGCCAAGAGGACAAAGCAAACCCGTCTTGGAAGGAGTCCAGCTAGAAGGTTCCTTCGAGGCAAGGATGGAGCAGTTTCATCTCATGTACTTTGGGCAGGCGGTCAGGAAGAGACCAGACCCTGGAGGACAACATGCTTGGTAATGGGGTGGTGGCACAGAGGAAGGCCTCTAAAGATGGACTGACACAGTGGCTGCAACAAGGGGCTCCCACAAAAGAACACAACTGTGAGGATGGCCCAGAACTGGGCAGTCTTTCGTTCTGCTGAACACAGGGTCGATAGAAGTTGAAACCGACTTGAGAGCACTGAACAGTAACGAGTCTTGGTGGGCAAGAAGCCCTGGTCACACAGTGCAGTAGACACTGGACTGCTAACCACAGGACTGGTGGTTCAAACCCGCCAGCTGCTCCCCAAGAGAAAGAGGAGGCTGGCTGCTCTCCTAAAGATCTGCAGCCTCAGAAACCCAACGTGGGCAGTTCTGCTCTAGCTTCTTCTGACGTTGCTGTAAGTGGGGACCCCTCGATGGCAATGAGCCTTGGTTTGGTAGAGTAACTCAGTGGTGGACTGCTCACCTCCATGTAGGAGATCTGCGCTCCACTCCGATGTAGCCACCACCTGCTCGTGTGACTGTGGTGATGAACAGGCTTCTCAACTAAGATGCGCTAGGCGTAAAGACCTGGTGATCTACAATGGTCTGATCCTGTTGTGCACGGAGCTGCCATGTACCAGGGGTCTGCTCCATAGCTGTTAACGACAAGTAAATAAAAGCTGAAGAGGATGTTCTGAGGGTGGGGAGGTGGGGGGTAGGAAATGGGAGAGGTATGGTCCAGGCTGAGAAAGCAGGTAAGCGCCCCTAGAGGAAAGCGAACAGAGGAAGCCTGTTGTCTCCGCCAAGGCTTCTTCTAGCCTCAAATGCACTTAAGCAGAGACCGCAGATTCCTTGGGTGACTCTGTACCAAATCCAAATGGTTAAAAATAATTTGCGAAAGACCTTCCTAGATAAATTGAAATCCGAAACCTCTTTGAGCCCTGTCCAGTCTTACTTCAAAGGGCTAACTGGCCTGAGAGTCGTGCTATTTCCAAGTGGAGTTCCTGAGTCAGAGTCGTGCCTGTCAGTCATCTGATGTCACCAGTCAAATTAAGCCATCCAAAGCTGAGTAAGCACCCTTGGAAACAGAAACTTTAAAGACACAGGTGTTTCCAAACACAAAACACCTCTGTCCATTTTCCCCACTCGGTGACTGTACATAAAATTTAGTCTTGAACCTAAAGGGTGAGGTTTTTAAATGTTTTCTTTTAAATTCTGTATCTTTATGACACAAAACAAGCTGAAGGTGAAATGGGTAAATGACAATAATGTACTAGTCACCGTTTTGTGCACTTGAGGGACAGTGAGGGTCCCTGGTGGCCCACTTGGAGGCTAATGAGAAGGTTAGTGGTTTGAACCTACCAGTTGCTTTGAGGGAAGATGTGGTCGACTGCTTCCATCAAGATGAGTCTCCGAAACCCTAAGGGGCATTTCTACTCTGTTCTGTAAGAGCACTAGGACTTGGCCTCAACCCAACCGTAAGGTTTTTCGTGTACGTGTTTTGTCTCTGGTTCAGAGAGACATAGGTGAGACACAGACGGTCTTTGTCCTGATGAGTTTATATTTGAGAGGTAAGTGAATGATAGATTCAGTGCCGCAGATAAAATAATGTAGTCAATAGACTAGGAATGGCCTAACTGGTATTTTGATGTCCTCTTTACAGAAAAGGGCACTGAGGTGGGGGGTGAGGGGTTTAAGGCTTTGCAACATTTCTGCATGTGAAAAAGCACGTTGCAATGATGCCGGAAATATTTCCCTGGAGCTTCCAGACGAAGACGGACTAGGACGAACGACCTGGTGATGTAGTTCTGAAAATCAGTCAGCGAAAGCCCTGCAGGGCACCGTGACCTGATCTGGACTGGCGACGGTGATGGCCAGGGCCCAGCAGCAGTTTCATACTGCTGCACATCAGGGAGCCGTACGCTGAGGGCTGACTTGACGGCACTTAACCCTTCTTAATACAGCCGCTTGAGGTGGGGCTCACTGTCCCCACTTCTCACAAAAGGGCACCGAGGCTCGAAGGGTATAAGTAACCAACTGAACATCAAAGCTGGAAAGTGAGAAAGCTGGAGTCCAGGCCTTAAGCTTGCCAGTACTTTGCTTTTCCCATTACACCACGTTGCCTTCCAAAAGACTCCCCAAGGAGCAGCATTCTTCTCCCAATGGGCGACAAGGCCGCCGTAACTAACTTGGCAATGCCTATAGAAATGAGTGGCTGTTTTGTGTCTCTGCCAAGCAAGTATTCACGCCCTTTGCAATATAACTTGGACACAATACCTAGCTGATCTTCAGCAGCTATGCATTATAGAGTTTGCTGCAGAGCTTTCTCACCTTCTCCATACGGAGAAGGGAAATCATGGTTATGTCTCATTTCAAAAATTTTTAAGCCATAAATCCTTCAAGGCCCTGGCAAGTTTCTCTAATCCACTCTAACCATGCTTCCTTGTAGAACAGGTCCGTGTGATGTCTGTAGCAGTGTCTCGTGGTATATTAACAGCAGCCTTGATGTTGGACTTCTTCTTCACGTGCCCCAGGGATTATTCCATTTTCCACATTAGGAATAAGCCGCAGACTTTAGGTTCTAAAACAGAGCCAGAAACATGGCCTAGACTCCAGATGCCCTAAATATAATTAGAACTGAAGTTTATTGCCCTCTGTGAGACGCAAATGAAAAGAACATACCAGCATCCAGAACTCTGGTCCAGAAAGCAAATTCACGAGTAAGCCAACATAGGTTCTTTCTCACATGGAGAGGCTCCTCACAGCCACCTAAAAACTTCCCAAGGACCTCTCCTTCAAATCCCTGGCTGCTTCCTGGGGTAAAACCTAGACCTAAGCCATACTACAGAAGGAGGGTTGGCTACAAGCTCTTTTTGAAAAAGCTCTCACTTTCTGGAGGTGTTTTCTATAACTACATTCCACATCGCTTCTAACTGTGAAGAATTCTACTATTTTAATAGAAATGATAGCCTCCAATTACACTGTTTAGCATAAAAATAATGTAGAATGGTATAACTATGGACATGCGTCACTGTAAGATGCTATTATAATGATAAAGGTGATTAAAATAGAGATACCATTTATTGAGTACTTTACTATGTGCCAGACACTGTGCTAAGTGTTTTAAAAATCTTATCATGCTTGATCATGGCAATATCCCAGTTACAGTAAAAGGACTCAGCCTTAGAGTGATTCTGCGACTTGCTCAAGGCAACACAACTAATATGTGGTGGAGCTAGAATTTGAATATAGGGCATCAGACTACAGCACCTATTCTGGAATAAAAAGTAAAAGTCGCCTCTTCGCCCTCTTCCCCGGTCCTCTGCTGCCGCCGCCATGAAGGTCGAGCTGTGCAGTGTCCAGGATCTACCCTGGACACGGGAGGCGCTAGCCCAGGACGGATGGGAAGCTTTTCTAGTTTCTGAATGCAAAATGCGAGTTGGCATTCCTTTTCAAGAGGAACCCTCGGCAGATAAACTGGATTGTCCTCTACCGAAGGAAGCACAAGAAGGGACAGCTGGAAGAAATTCGAAAGAAAAGAACCCGCCGTGCAGTCCCATTCCAGAGGGCCACCTCTGGTGCATCTCTTGCTGACGTAATGGCCAAGAGGAATCAGAAACCTGACATTAGAAAGGCCCAGTGAGAACAGGCTCTCAGGGCTGCCAAGGAAGCAAAAAAGCAAAACAAGCTTCTAAAAAGACAGCAATGGCTGCTACTGAGGTGCCCACAAAGGCAGCCCCTGAACAAAAGATTGTGAAGCCTGTGAAAGTCTCCGCTCCCCGGGTTGGTGGAAAATGCTAAGTTGGCAGATGAGACTTTCAAATAAAGAAGCAACTGAGAAAAAAAATAATAAAAGTCCTTTCCTCAGAAAAAATTAGACAAGGAACTCCTAATGTCCCAGCAATTCCAGTCCTAGGTATAGCTCTCAAGAGACTTGAAGTCAGGAATGCAAACACACGGGTGCACCAATGCTCACTGCAGCACTACTCACACGAGTCAAAAGGTAGAATTAGCCCCAGTGTTCATCAGCAGATGAATTAATAAAAACTATATGGTATATCCATGCAATGGAAGATTATTCAGCCACAAAAAGACAGTAAGTTCTGATACGTGCTATTGTATGGATGGACCTTGAAACAATCCAGTGAAATAAGCCAGACATAGACGGTCAGATACTGACCCACCTTACATAAAATTTCTAAGTAAAAATAAACAAAAGCAAAACTAACTAAACAAACAAAAAACCCCACCACCAAACCCACAGCGACGAAGTCACTTCTAACGCACAGGGACCCTCTGTCAGGTGTGTGGGTGTGTGAACCTGGAGCCCTGGTGAGGTAATGGGTTACGCAGCAACTGGGCAGCTTAACTGCAGGGTTAGCAGTTTGAAACCCCCAGCCTCAATGGCAGTGAGTTTGTGGGCTTTGAGGCTGTACATACTTATGGGAGTAGTCTAATTTTTTTCCCTCTGAGAGGCCAGTAGGTTTGAACTGCCAACTTTCAGTTTAACAGTGCAATGTTTACCCAACAGCATTCTCCACGGGGGTTGCTTATACTTGAAATAAAACAACCCACCCCTCTCAGTGCCACTGAGTAGATTGGGGCTCACAGTGACCCTGGGGGTGGAAGAGAATTGCCCTGTGGGTTTCCAAGACTGTAGCACTACAGGAGGAGGACACGTCATCTTTATCCTCCAGAGCAGCGGGTGGTTATCAGCTCACGGGTAACACGTGGCAGCACCAGGGTTCCTTTCAAAAGAAAAACCAAACTCACTGCCATTGACTCTGATCCATAGTGACTCCAAAGGAAAACCCGCTCCACCCTTCTCCCTGGGAGTGGACGGTGATCTCAAACTGGGTGTGGTTGGCAGCCAAACATGTAACCCTCGATGCCACCAGGGCTCCTTTAGATGGGCAAAACTCCGTGGAAACAAAAGATTAGCAGTCAGCAGTGGGTGGGATGACTGGTCTCTCTTACCTCTCCCCACTCCAGAGAGCCACTAGCTACTGCTGCAACCAAATTCCTGCATTAAACTTGATGTTCACAGAAATAGCTTTCTTTTGCACTGTTCGTTCACTTGAGAGCCATTTCATTAAATTGGCTATTACAAGTCCGCCGGGTACTCAGAGACTTGACCTCATTTACAGGACTCTTCAAGGGTGAATCCTTACCAGTGGTGAAGGCAAGGCCCTGAGATACAGACTGAAGGCAGACGAACCTTCCAGGAGTCCCAGAAAGACAAGCAGAGGCTCTTCAAAGTGAACTCCTGGAGGCAGTGGCCTCCAGTTATTGACCTCAAGAGCTGAAGTTGTCCCACTGGAGTCAGATTCCATATGTTAAAATGGAAAAGCACTGGCTAAGGTGATTTCAAAAGCATCGTTTAGGCTTTAACGTTTTTTTGTTTCTAGGTGATTAAAGGATAGTGTAAAGCTCACCTTCCCGGGAAGACTTCACCTTCACATTAAATTTAAGAGTTCCTGTGACTTGCTTTGCAAGAAGCAGGATTCGTTATGGTGTACTGGTTGGTTCCGTGCTGGGCCAGATCTGCATGGTCGGCAGTTTGAAACCACCAATTGCTCCGTAGGGGAAAGACGGGGCCCTCTACGCCCATCAAGAGCCGTCGTCTTGGAAAACCACAGGGCTCACTGTGAGTGGCACTTACGCAATGTCAGGGAGCTTGGTGACTTGCTTGTTCACAAGCCCTTGTTCAATAACCTGTGAGATCTTCGACTTCGACTTCTGCTTCCTCACCTGGAAAGGGGGCGCTGGACGCCTGTCATCACAAGGCAGTGAGATGGAGAAAAGGAAACTTTGGATTTCTCTTCAAGGAGATAAAGATGCTGTGAAAATCCCAAGCAGGATTATGGCAAAGCTCTTTCTGAATACAAAGTCTAGCTCCAAAATTAAATCTCATTTGGGGGTTTCTCAGCCTCCATGATGCTATCTCTGACCCCAATCACTGTCCCCTTTAGCTTTCATTATCTCTAAAGAGAGAATACCATATTTCTCAGACCATAAGACGCACCAGACCATAATACACATCCATTTTTTTTTCATGTAGCTTTTTTTTTGTGGGCATCACTGCCCTCTGGTGGTCTTGGCACTACCCAGTGCTGCTCCTGAGAGCCGCCGCTGGATTTGAACCGCCAAGCCTGTGGGCCGCACTCAACCACTTAGGCCACCGGGGTTCGGCCACACACCCAGTTTTTAGAGCAGGAAAACAAGATAAAAATATTCTGAACCAAGTAGTACCACTATACTAAAATGTTCTGGGGCACCACACCTTCGGACCATAAGATGCACCCTGTTTTACCCCCACCACTTTTTTTTGGGGGGGTGGGGGGAGAGTGCATCTTATGGTCTGAAAAACACGGCATTTCCCCATGGACATAGGACTGACTTTGAGACAGTGATATGCTGGTTTGTCTTTGGATTTTTGGTTTTCCCTTCCAACATTCAACTCTGCCTGTCTGGTACCTACCTACGCCTACATCCTGGTTTTTCCATAAAGAATTACGATCTTGGAAATCCTGTCGAGAATCGCTACATGTCAGGATCAACTTGAAGGCAGTGTGGTCTGGGGTTGGGCTTGGACTGCCTCGATAAGAACTGTGAGTTCTCCAACTTCTACTTCTGTTTCCTCACCTGGAAAGGGGGTGCTGGATGCTTGTCATCACAAGGCAATGAAATGGAGAAAAGGAACCTTTGAACTTCTCTTGAAGGAAACGGGTAATGCAAAGGTTAAGTGCGTGGCTAACCAAAAGACCACCAGCTACTCCTTAAGAGGCCATAAGCAGCGTAGGAAACTCTGTGAGGCAGTTCTCCTGTGTCATGCAGGGTCCCTGTGAGTCGCAACCAATTCTGTAGCACAGAGCAGTACCAAGATAAATGGCTAACAGAAGAGGTCTGGCCGGATGACAAATTGTGACTGCATTTTCCCTTACAGTCAACTACTATAGCTATTAGAACAAAGACGAGGTAACCTAGTATTTCCCTCTTTGCAATGGCTGCCAAGAATCATGGAGTTACATTTCCTGTTCAACTTTGGATATTCTTTCCTTATTTTAAACTTCCTAACAAAATCACCATTTTAAAAATGGGCTTTTATCTTTTTATTCGCATTTTGAAAAGCTTTAGATGCAATTATTTCTATGATTTTTTTTGGGGGGGGCGCATCACTGCCCTCTGGTGAGGTCGTGGGAGCTCCCCAGCGCTGCTCCTGAGAGCCGCCGCTGGATTTGAACCGCCAAGCCCGCGGGCCACAGTCCCGCACGCAACCACTTATGCCACCGGGGCTCAGCCCTATTTCTATGATTTTGAATATAGTTATCTGTGATTTCTTTTTAAGGTTGTGTGTCAGCTTGGCTAGGCCAGGATTCACAGTAGTCCGGCAGTCAAGATCTAAGAATTCCCAGGATGTGATCGAACACAATGTAATCACCTCAAGAAGGGGGTCTGCTATGAGCAGCCCATCAGCTGTAAGAGCAGGGCGAGATGGAACACAACCGGCCCGACTGGCCAGTGAAAATCACCTCTGCAGTTGCTAGCCTGTCATCTGACCTGCCGATCTTGTGTGCAGTAACCCCTGGCACTGTGAGTCAGCAGCAGCTTCCAGCTTAACATCTGACTCAACAGAAGGTTGGAAGGTGCCGGCATCTGCAACTGTGTGAGGAGCCCTGGTGGCAGGGTGGTTATCCATTGGGCTACTACCAGCAAGGTCAGCAGTTTAAAACCACCAGTCCGCTTTTTGCGAGAAAGATGAGGCTTTGTACTCCCATACAGTGATTGTCTTGGAAACCCACAACGGCAATTCCCTGTCCTAGGGGGTCACTGTGAGTCAGCTGTGTAAGCCACATTGTTGATAGAAATTTTCTCTCTCTCTATAAACATCAATGGATGTGTTTCTCTAGAGAACCCAGCCTAAGACACTCTCTGGGGTAGGGATGGTGAGTAGGTGGGAGGGGAGGGTGATCAGACGAGTATGTGCACACAACACACAAACATCCATCTGTTATGCTCCTAGAGTTAGAGGCCAGCCAAGAAATGTGTTGGGGCAACACGCATGTGTATGTATGACATACCGGTGCATCTTATCTCGGTTTTGTCAGCATTATTTCAGATTTGGGGCAAATCTCATGTGACATCCCAAGAGCTATTCAAAATGACTTTCCTAAGTTTCTGCGCCACTGTCAATGCTCGTTGGTAACAATATCGTCCCCGCTCCTTAGCAGAGGCACACTGTGGAAGAATGAATCTGAAGCTGGAGAGATGATCAGCCAGGCAGAGGGCAGGGAGATTGCCTTGCTGAAACAAGCCCTCTTTTTCATCCTGTCTTCGGTTTCATAAAATCAAAGGGCTTATTTGTTACGTATCGAATAAATAGATATTGGAGGAAAAGAGCAGAGGACTGAGGCTTAGTGTGAAGTAAGAGTTTAAGGTCACAAGCATGTCAGCCCCTGACTGGAATCTATAGCCCAGGTCAATTTCTAGGCCCAAGTTCTTTGGAAAATGCTAAGATGCCTTTCTGGACCACTGCACTAGAAAGTAAAGACATTTGCCAGGAGGGATCAATTCAATTCTGAAACGTAAGCTGTATTGTGTTGCTGTAGCAAATTGGAGGGCTATTTATAAAGCAAGGCACCAGCTAGCGACATAAAAATCAAAGCATTCCAGGGAATATTTCTGTGGCAAAAATTCACAGACTTTTGAGGCATTTAATGTGTACTCATTCACTTAGAATCATGAGGCAATTTTAAAAGTAGGGGATTGAATAACTCATTTATCCAGTACACAAAGGTAAATAAAAAGGCATTGCTATAAAATAATCAAACCATAGAAAGTTATTACATATATATATCAAAATGTGAAGCTACTGTTTCTGCACATATCCTCCATGTAAGTCAGAGGGTGGTGCTTCCATCTCTCTGACCTTTCCCTGGAGAATTCTGCACTCTCCTAGGTACCTCACAGCAAAATAACAGATCTGGCATCCTCATACTGGGTTCCCTTTCAGTGTTCTCTGACTTGGGGAACAAATAGGAATGTGCAGGGACAAAATCCTGGTGGGCGGAGGGTGGATGGAGAAAGGTTTCCTACGGAAACCTCCTGGCCAGTCCGTGCACCCCTGCAATGAGCAGGCGCATCATTGTGATTAAAAAACAATACAAAACAATCCTTGGTGCCACCTTCAGAGCTTTATCTCAGCAAGGCAGTGTTCATTTTTCTTATACTTTTTTTTTTTTCATAAAAAGTCCCAGTGATCACCCTTCTCCAGAATGACCCCTTTGGTACCCCAAGACACAGTTGTTGTCACCTTCTGAGCTGACCTGTCTTCCTTGCAAGGAACTGCTTCAGCAGATCCCCTCAGAAGCCCTGGTTCCGATCGGCCCTTTTTTGAAGGCCCCTCATAAGACTAAGTGTATCGTTGAGAAAACTTGCCTGTATCCATCACAGAGACCTGCTCACAGAAGTCCTTGTTCTGACCAAATCTATGAACTGGGACATTAGTAGCACACTTTTTGACTAATCCTCATATAATTATTGTCTACTTGCTACGTGCTAATCAATGTACAAAGTTACTTACAGTACTTGGCTTCATGGAACTCAATTTCAGAGTAAAAAAAAAGTCAGCACATGTGCTCATTCCCTTTACAACAGATAACACTATTTTATGATCATCTTTTTAGAAATTCTAACACTATTGTGAATTGGGTGAAGGTTTACAAATCAGATGAGTTTTCCACCCAACAAGTCATACATGCTCTGTTTCATATCTTTAATTGCAGTCTCCACAATGCACTACCGGCTATCCCACTTCCGCCCTGAGCTTCCTGTTTCCATTCCTTCTCCTCTGTCAACCTTTCGGAACTTTGTCCTTGAATAAATGTTGCCCTAAAACATTTGATTCTACTAAGGTATGCATGCATTCTTCCCGTATTGATCTATTGTTTGGCTAAAATTTGAACCGTGGGGGAGAGTTCATTTCTGGTCACAAGGATGACTAATGGCCATTCTTGGTGGTTCCATCAGTCTCTTTGTTTGTTTGTTTGTTTGATTGTTAAGCCTGTTCTTTTTGGTGACCGAATCTGGCACCACCAGGACCTTCTACTGTTAGGCCTTTCAGAGAAGGTGGTTGTGGAAGCCAGGGGCCATCTAAGTCTCTGGGCCATGAAGATTCATATTCATGTGAGCCATTAGTCCATGCTGAGTCTGGAATGGGCCTCAAGTCATTGCCGACAAAACCCTCTGAGTTGCCATGAGTCTTTGTTGAGAGGAGAAGGACACGGGAAGTGACATCTCTGTAATTTCTGGATGAGTTGGCGCTGAGTCACGGCGACCTCATGTCCAATGGAATGAAAGGCATTGCGGAGGCCTGGTCCGTGCTTGGGTACAAACTGAAGTGCTGATGGCTTGAACCCAGCAGCTGGCCCGTGGGAGGCAGACGTGGCAACCTGCTCCTATAACGATCATAGCCTTTGGGACTTTATGTTATCCTCTGTCCTGTCCGGTTGCAAGAGATTCCAGTTCTCTCTCCTTTGAAATTGCCACCTCAGTTAGGAAGCCCGCTCTCCATCTCATGTCTGTCATCACTCACAGTTACCATCTGCTGCCGGGGAATCAAAAGGCAGAGTTGCCGTATCACTCACTTCAAAGCAGCTGCTTATCATACCCCGTGATTTCCTGCCCCAGGAAAGAGTTACCACCCAGGAGGCCTCTTGTAGTTTTTGGATGCTGGGAGGGCTTGGGAGGAAACTCTTCTGGCCCCCCTCCCCCAAGGTGGACCCCAGAAAGCTGGGGAGGCTTCCACTCTAAAAACGCGGCATCTTTCCTCACATTTGTTTAAGCGATTTTCTCCCAACTTAATCAGCGGAGGAAAAAAAAACAACACAGGAAGACGTCTTTTCTTTTTAATGGTTTTCACTGTGTCTTTAAACATTTTAATTACCCGCCATCAGCGGGTAAAGCCTGTGTAAAAGCCTGCTTTGGAGAGGTGTGTTATTACTCCACAGCAGGCCTCTCTTGCACAGCCGACAACACAGGGCCTTGTTGTCTGCCAGGGGACCTGCGGGCGGCAGAGCTTTCCTTCCGCTCCCCGCACGCCTCTCGCAGAAGGCTTGGACCCAGAGGGCTTCGGCATCAATTACTGCCCTGGTAGATCCACTCACCTCCCAGATCAGTAGCAACGTCTTTCCCCTATTAGAAAAGAGTGCAGAAGCTGCGCAAAGAGGACAATGTGACATAAACCAGGGTTAGATGAAGAAGGGAATGTCAGAAGTGTTCAGAGGGGTCCAAGACTGCCACCCTCTTTCCTGATGAGTGGCCAGGGATGGGGGATGCAGGGTGGGGTACCTCCTGGTTCAGTCATTGACTGAGCTTTAGTTAGACACCAAGGTGGTGGTGGAACTGGCTGCAGGACACATGGAAACATGCTTCTTTTCTCCTCTACAGGGTTTAGATGTCTTGGGGGAGACATGGTGGAACATGTAAATTTATGATTCGCTTCATAAAATTGTCTTCATTAGTTTCAATCTCTCATTAAAGATTGATAGCGAGGTCAGCTCTCTGAGCGAGCTGAGGTCTTCCTGACTTTCCTTAACACACTTCATCTGCCTAAAAACTGTTGTTTTCCGTGGGACAGCATAATTGTAAACTTGTTGCAACAGTTCGATGATTTGGGAAAGTGTCACTTGTTTGGTTAAACACTTGATTTGATTTCCCCCCAACCTCAAAAGGCACCCTAATGAGACCAAGACAAGCGTTATCACTGAGAAGACTGTAGGCACCCATCCACTGATCACAGAGACATGTTCAAATATGTATTCTTTGGAATAAATCTGCTCATACATGACCTAGAATCTGACTGGGGATATTTCTGAATTTATTCTCATATCATAATCAAAACCATGACTTCGGAGAGGATCTGTTAGGCCAGTTGAATTCAAGGCAGAAGTCATCTGAGAAGGTTATGGTGAAAAGTTTTGGGGAAGCTGATACGGGGGGGGAGGGGGGTCCTAAGTGGAAGGAAGATTTTTTGAGAATGGTGATGGCAACAAACGTGCAAATGTAGATTGCAGATAAATGATGTATGTATTGATTATGATAAGAGTTGGATGAGTCCCCCAAAAAATGATCAAAAAAAAAAGAAACACCACCTTCCGAAGTATACATATCTAGATGGATGATATGTTGAGAAACAATAGCTACCCATTTTGATAATTTAAATAGTTTAATAAAGAGCTTCCATAGCAACAAGTTTAAAACTTACTGTATTATGTGACACAATTTCTATGAAATGGTAGAGACATGAAGTAGATTATTAGTTGCCTAGAGCTGTGGTGGATGGGAGAAAATGAGATTGCTATCTTTTGGGGTATATGGTCTTTTGGGGGGTGATGGAAATGTTATAACCTTAGATCACAGTGATACCAAGTTCTGAGAACATATTATAAAACAATGTATATTTCATAAAGGGAAAACCACAATTTGTTAATTATATCTTAGTAAGTTATAAAATAATAGTAGGTACATTGCTATAGAGATTGAACAGAGGAAAAGAATTTCTGGGACAGATGGCTCGAAAGGATAGCCTATGACAAGTTGGATATCTGAGTTTAATTCCTAAGGGAAAGGGGGGTGAGGTTGAGGATGCCAGAGTCCCTGGGTGGTCTGACTGGGCAATAACACACCCAGCTGCCGGCCCAGTGCTTGGCAGTGCTGGGGCAACCCTGAGGCCCAGGAGACCTGCTTTTAGAAAACCAGCCTTCACGGTCCATGTGAAATTCAGCGCTACTCACAGAGGGGCCTCATAGATCAAAACCGCCTCAACCACAACTGGCTTGGGTTTTTCGTTTGTTTTGAGGGGACTGGTAGGGACGTACGGAGTCCCAGTGGCATTGGGGTTACGCATTAGTCTGCAGTCTGCCAGGTCAGTAGTTCGAAACCACCAACAGCTCCTTATGAGACAGACGGGGCTTTCTATTCCCAGACACACTTGAAAGCCTCTCTGTGGTTGCGATCAGTCAGCAGTGAGAGAGAGGGAGGGGGGAAGGGACACAGCAAAAGCCAAACAACAGGGTTATTCTGCAAAGGAACCATCTGGGACACGGGGTAAACGGGTTTAGTTATGGCGGGAATCTGCAGGAGGCAGCTAGAGAGAGACTGGGCCTAAAAACATCGTTGTGGCCAGGTGAGCTCGGGCTGAGGGGCTGAATCCACTCAGTCTTCAAGGGTCCTGGTTTTCAGGGCCAAACCTGCTCAGGTTTCCTCCTCCCCAGAAAAACCTGCCCTTGGAGGAAGCAGGGGAGATAATGCATCCAGGCCTCCCAGTGACTATGCCAGAGGTCGGAGCATTCTCTGGAGGGAGTGACAGTGCAGGGCGGACAAGGAACGTGACAGCGGGAAGAAGAGCCCTCACGCGTCCACACATCATCTGCCAGGTCGGGCACCACTGCACCCCCCTCTTCAGGCAGGACTGTGACCACGGTCTTCCTGTGGCAGACGGAAGCCTTACTGGGAAAAGAGATGAAACCAGCTCTTTTCTGAGAAATTTTAGGACTTTCCTATGCAAGGGAATGGTGGAGCCCCTTCAAGACAAGATTTTTTTTTTTCTGCATCACTGCCCAGGTGGGAGTAGGAAGCCCAGCCTTGCTCCTGGAGAGCTGCTGCTGGATTTGAACCGTCAACTCTGTGGGCTGCAGCCCCGCACACAACCACTGCGCCACCAGGCCTCAGCTTGTCAAGATCTTATTTCTTGGAAATCCGAAGACCAAAATCCACTGCCATCAAGTCAGTTCCTTTCTGGAAAAGCTCCCAAATACAGGAAGGCATTCTAAAGACGTTTAGGCCCAATAACTTACCTGGAATGGTACGAACATTTAGGTGCACCTTACATTGTATAATGTGCCTCTTTTTCAGTGAGCTACTTATTTAGCATTGAGGTGTAAATAGTTGTTGATGCTGTTAGGTGCCATCCAGCGGGCTCTGACCCACTGCAACCCTATGCTAAACAGAACGAAACACCACATGTCCTGCACCATCTTCACAAGTAACTGTATCCCAGAGAAATAAAGCTGGCACTTTACAAATCAGTCCTCTCAGGAAATTAGACGATCCTTCTCTGTATTATGTTTTTTTCTGTAATTCTTGTCATTTCAAAACAAATGGCCCCAGGCATGGTCTAGTCTTATTTATGGTTGTGTTCTTTGGAGCAGTGCTAGCCTGTAGGGTATTCTGTGGTGACAGAAATGTTCTCCATTTGCCCTGTCCAAGATGGGAGCTTCTGGCTATATGTGGCTATGGCGCACTAGAAATGTGGTTAGTGAGACTCGGGGCTGATGTTTTCATTTTATTTTTCACTCATTTAAATTTGTCTAGTGGCTAGAGGCTACCGTATTGACAGTGCAACCCTTTAGGGTTCGAACAATGCCTTATTCACTATAGGCTATTTAATAAATAGCTGTTCAACGGAACGGATTTGATCAGCAAACATATAAGCCAAAAGGGGACTTGCTTGCTGACAAAGACCAGGGACGTGGTGTCTTCGGGGGCACCTTGTCTCAGGGTTTAGCCAACAGTGTCCTGCTTGTCCTCTCCGATTCTCAGCTTGGCTAGGCTGGCCTTTCTTCCATGCATGGTCTTCTGACTCAAACTGGTTCCCCACTCACAGTCACTACACGGCTGTCCCAGCCAAGAACATATGCAGTCGAAGCTCTGAGGCATTACCCCAGCCATCCCAGCAATGTTTCACCAGAGGCTGTAGGCCACATGCTCATCGCTGAACTAATCACTAAGCCCAAGAAAATATAAGATGCGTGTCTTGAGTCTTGGTTATCAGCTCCAACCCTCAGCCCAGGGTGGAGCCAACGCCACCAGAAAAATGCAGGAGACAAAAGTGAGGTACTGCAAATAGGCTAAAAAACTGTGGTATTGGTACATATGTGCAACGGAGTACTACACAGCCCTAAAAGCAGAGAGGAACACATGAAGCACATCCCTGCATGGGAAGAACTGGAGGCAGTGGTGCTAAGGGAGGTAAGCCAAACTCAAAAGGACAAGCACAACATGAGTCCACTGAGGTAAACTTAAAAGGCAAAGGGGGCATCAGGGAGATGCTCCTGTATACATATGTTCCTGGAGGGAGGTCCAGGTACTACGGCTGGGGCCAGAAAACAGATCCAGGGATACATATGGCAGCCAAGGAAAAAGGAGGAAACAAAAAAAAAGACAGGGGTAGCTGGGGAACAGGGCACTAATCCACCCAAGGGGGTGGTGTTGTATATAGATAGGAGAGGGAGAAAGGGACCAGCCTTCAACCCAGTGCACCCAGAGAATGCAACATAGCAGCATGAAGCAGGGTACCAACAGAGAGGTCTGCGGGGCCAACCCCAATACAACTATGTGGATCCCCCTTCCCTCCCCCCAAAAGAATGCACTTCAGAGGAAAGTACTGAAAGCTAAAGCTCAGGGGGAGAGTCTCATCTGATCAGAGCACACAGGAGCAGACAAAGAGGGAAGGAGAGGGGAACACATTTCGGTCCACCAAGGCCCGAGGACGATATTCCTGCCCGGAGCAGCCACTCCACAGAGAGGACCATAGGGTCGGCCCCACCATGAGGCACAACATCCCTCACTGACCCATAGCACTATGAGGGGCAATGTTGGAAGCACAGTGCAGGAACGGGGTCCGCTCTGACCCCACCACACCAGGGCAAAACGCTAAGGGCGTGCAACAGAGCAGCACGGAGAGCAAAGCAATGAAGTCCACAGCCAATAACAAAAATAGACTTTGGGGTCAGGGGGTGGCACCCCATCAGACTCCACCAGAAAACACTCCTAAAGGTCAACAAACAGACCTGGAACTATTTACAGGCTTTTCTTTGTTTGTCATTGGTTATTTTGCTGTTTCTTTAGTTTTGCTTTGTTTTGTCTTGCTTTTGGGCTTATTATTGTTTCTTTCTGTCTATCTAGATAAGATAGGCGGGATAAACAATCCAGAGGAGAAAACAATGGGACCAACCTTTCTGGGGGGACATGGGAGAGGGGAAGGCAGAGGAAAGGAAGTGGGTGTTAACAAACCCAGGACAAGGGCACAACAAATGATCTAAAATTGATGGTGAGGAAGGCACAGGATGCCTGGGAGGGCTTGATCGAGGGCAATGTAACCAAGAGGAATTACTGAAATCCATAACAAAGCCAAGTATGATAGTGGGACAAAAGGAAAGTAAAAGAAGATAGAGAAAGGAAGTAAGAGGTCAAAGAACATTTATTGAGATTTAAATACAGGCATATACATAGGTAAATATATTGATAGTGATAGGGAAATAGATCTATATGTTAAGCATTAAGGTAGCAGACAGACATTGGGCTTCTACTCAAGTACTCCCTCAATGCAAGAACCCTTTTTTCTAATTACTTGGCATTCTGTGATGCTCATGTCCCCAACACTATCTCTGAAGACAAAATGGGTGCATAAGCAAATGTAGAAAAGGAAGTTGATGATGCCTGACGATCAAAAGATATAGTATCTGGGGTCTTAAAGACTTGAAGATAAACAAGCAGCCTTTGAGCTGAGAAGCAACAAACCCATATGGGAGAAGCACACCATCCTGTGCGATCATGAGGTGTCGAGGGGATCAGGTATCAGGCACCAAAGACCCAGAACAAAAAAATCATATTGAAGTGAATGAGAGGGAGGGTGGAGTGCAGACCCAAAGCCCATCTGAAGACAATTGGACATCCCCTTACAGGAGGGTCACAAGGAAAAGATGAGCCAGTCAGGGTGCAGCACAGCACTGAGGAAACATACCATATAAACTTGAATATAAGTTGAGTTTTTCAGCACATTTTTAATGCAATCTCTGTGGTAAAATTAGGTGCCATGGTGGCTATTCAGATTGGCTTATACTCAATTATATAAGGTACACATTTTCTCTAGTTCTTTAATGCTTCCCACCCCCACCCCCCAACCATGATAACCCCAATTCTACCTTACAAATCCGGCTACACCAGAGCATGTACACGGATACAGATAAGACCTGGATACACAGGGAATCTAGGACAGATAAACCCTTCAAGCCCAATAATGAGAGCAGCAATACCAGGAGGGTAAGGGAAGGTAGGGAGAAAAAGGGGGAACTGATTACAATGATTTACATATAACCTTCTCCCAGGGGGGTGGACAACAGAAAAATGGGTGAAGGGAGACATCAGTCAGGTTCAGGCATGGAAAAAGAATAATTTATACATTATCAAGGGGCCAGGAGAGGAAGGAACAAAATGAGGAGCTGATACCAAGGGCTCAAGTGGAAAGAAAAAGTTTTGAAAACGATGATGGAAACATATGTACAAATGTGCTTGACACAATGGATTTATGTATGGATTGTGGTAAGAACTGTAGGAACCCCCAATAGAATGATTTTCCAAGGAAGTGAGGGCCTGGATGGTCTCTCAGAATAAAACCAAGGTAGCTATCAAGAAAGGAGATTTTTCTAGGCAGAAAAACAATAATAATAATAATAATCAACCAGCTATCGATTCTAACTTCCCTTAAAGGAACTCAGCATCATTCTAGGGAGACCTTAAGCAAAAACACTGGCCAGACAGTAAGACAAGTACCATCTACAAAGAAAAACTCAAAGCAGTAAGACACAATGGCCTCTGATCTTGTCTACTTTTCCCTGAACCATTCTCACGAAGTCTCCCGAAGGTGGCTGACAAGGGCCTGCTCCCGATAGCTTTCCAGGCCTGGCTTCATTTCAGACTCAAGAAGTCCCTGCCTGGTCACTGCTCCACCCCTTGTCCCCCTTGTCACCAAGGGTACACTCAGACCTTAGAAATCCTGACACGTGAAGGCAGGCAGAGCAGACGCAGCACAGCCCACCCAAGGAAGGGACATACAATTGCCAATTCACACAATGCAATGTGAATTGTCTATTTTCATAAGGGCTATTCCAAGAGAGATTATTTGTGGGCAGAATGACTCATGGGAGAGCCAAATGAATTTGGCCCACAGAGAAGACAAAGAGCTTGGAACATCACTAAAATGAGAAAAATTAGCCCAAACAGCTGCAGCACTTTAGGCTCTTTTAAATAGCCTTCTGCGGGTTTCTCCACTCTTCTCTCACGGCTCTCTCCCGCTCATTAACCACGGACTGAGGCTTTGCTATTGTTGGCGCAGGGGGACGTAGCCGGGGCTGGGAAATATTCTTTAGAGCACACACATCTTTTTATTCCTCTGAGTTTTCTGATATTATCTTTGCAAAGATGACTCTGGATTACTGCGAGAATGACTCTGAAACTTCTTGGCTTATTCCTCAGTGGGGGGGGGGGGGGGAGTTAATAAAGCTTGTGGACAGGCCTTTCCACACTTCAAGGACTTCAGCGTGGAGGCCACAAGGCGAGGCGGCCCACGCCCCAGTGTGTGCCTCTCCCTGGGGCAGCTGCTCGACTCTGCAGCCCCCTCATTCAGAGGACCACACCCTCCTGTGACGGTCCAGCGTGCCTTCCAAGTGGAACGTGGCTCTCTTTCGGCATGCTCGCGTGGGACGAACAGCTGCCAAACAAAAGGGCTGAGATGCGTCTACCCAGATGTGCCTCAGAAGAAAGGCTTGGTGACCTACTTCCAAAAAAAGCAGCCTTTGAGGACCCTGTGGAGTTCTACTGTGACAGCATCGATCCCGCCAGCAACTGGGCCAGGTTTGCCTTTAGGCACGGGATCTGACAGCCAGGCTTTAGTAACAAAGGGATCCTGGGCACACCTCAGAGACCTTATCAGTTCGGACCAGACCATGGCCATCCAGCACGTATTGCAGCCAAGCAAGTCATCCGAATATGTGTGCCTATGAGTTCTATTTATATTATGTTGTAGCCTATTAGGCGCACAGTAGCATTATGAAATACTGTGAGAAAGACACATGCAGTGACCACGTGCTGTTGGAAAATCGTGCCAATAAGCTGATGCAGGGCCGCCACACATTTTCAATGTGTAAAAAGCACAACATCTGGGAAGCCCAGTAAAAGGAGGTGCGCTTGTATTTGTTTCAAATCCTTGATCTGGATTTGATCAGACTGCTCACTCACGCTCCACAGGAACTGGCCTGAGCCCCACTGGGCTGGCACAGCACTGGCTGGGGCCTGGGAAAAGGGGGTACTTTGTGAGTGCTTGCAGGACGCACAGGGGAAAAAATACCAAATAGTCTAGAAATGCACTGTCTCCTATTCAGAAAAACGGTTCATCTTCTTACTAGATCCAGTCTCCCATTCTTAAGAAAGGCTCATCCCTGAAGTTAGTCTCTTTTCAAAAGTGCTCTCAGGCCCATGTAAACAAGCTACTTTAGCTGGCCCTCCAGTCATAGGAGTGCTGATGCTGTAGTGGTTTTACACACTGGCTTGCTAACTGCAAGATCAGCGGTTCAAAGCCACCAGCTGCTACGACGGAGAAAAAAAAAAATGAGGCTCTCTGCTCCTGTAAAGAAAGAGTTACAGTCTCAGACAGCCACAGAGGCAGTTCTATCCTGTCACAGAGGGCAGCTATGAGTCAGAAGCGACTTGATTGAAGGCAGTGTTTTTCCAGTCCTCAAGGACAGATTCACCTTCCAAAGGGCCTAAGGTCAGATGAGGAAAAATGGAGTGCTTTTCAAAAACCTGCTAGTCTTTCCCCTTGCTTACTTTACTGTCAGCTAAGAAATTTTATGAGTTTCACCTTCTCATTTATTTATTTTTATAACAGCTTTATGGAGATGCAATTCCCCTCTTCCATGGTTTGGAGTGTATTCCCAGAACTGTGTGATCATCAGCCCAGTCTAATTCCGGGACATTGTGACTGTCCCAGAAAGAAGTCCAGTGCCCAGTGCCCACAGGCAGCCACTCCTGGTTGCTCCTCAACATCCCCAGCTTCCAGCAACCACAACTCGGACTTCTGTCTCTCTAGATTCGCCTTTGGACAATTTAGTTACATGGAATCTCATCCATTTCTTAGAACATTTATGAGACTTCTGAGGTATGCCAGCTGTTTTTCTAGGGGCTGGAATCTCAGACTCGGAGTAAAATCTCAAATGCCTGTGTTCCCATTGCTCACAGTCCATAGTTACGTTTGGGGGATGCCTACTCTGCCCTCTCTTGGGCTAAAGCCACACTTGTATTAGCTGCCAGAGGCCTTTGAATCCGTGACAAGATCAAGGAGACCCCTGGTTTCAACAATATTGAGCGGCTGCTACCCTGAGCTGCACCTCATGCGCTAACTGCTCCTAGGAATGAATGTCTGTGCTTACTCCTCTTGGATCGGGTACCTGTACCTGGCTAGCCCTTGACAAAAGATGTCCTCCTTGGTAATGATTTAGAGATCGATACTCATTTAAAAAAAAAAAAACACATATGCATCAGATTTTTTTTCCATTCCTGTAAGTTCAAAGGCATTTCCCCCCACCTGGGTTTCCAATAGGCTCCACCCCATCCACCCTCTTAATACTGACCGTGCTCAGGATGCAAAAGAAGGCTGCCTGAGCACTCCCTGCAGAGTTTTTGTAAACTAAGGCTCATTCTGGAGGGTGGAATGCCCTGAAGGACACCAGCCACTGTGCTGATCTGAGAAGAGCTTCAGAAAAGCAGATAGAAAGATGCAGAATTCCCCATTTTACAGAGTGACAAAGGAGTGACCTGGGGGGAGGGCGGGGGAGATTGTTTTTTTTTTTCCTTTCTTTTTAACTGGTCAATGATTGTGTTTTGTTCTCTGACTCTATCCAACTCAGACTTCATTTTCGGTAAGACTAACTGTAACCTGAGTAGACAGCAATATACAAAGGAGGAGTTTATCGGACAACATTCCACTTAGTCAGGTGCAGCTGTCTCCTTCGGCATAGACACATTTACATAGGGGCAGAGCTTGAGCCTTCTTTGCAAGCAGCTCTAGGTCTTGAGGGCCCTTGGCACTCATTTCCATTTCCTGCTGTGGGAGATGCTCAGCAGCTCGCTCTTCTCCACCCAGCGGATCGCGCGCTCCTCTTCCTTTTGGCGGGTCCTATTTTGCACAGAGATGTGACTGCGATTCTTCACCTCCTTGTACCCTTGGAGGTAAGTACCCTCCGAGGCCAGAGCGATATTATTGCTCTGAACATCAAAAAGAACCAGGGCCTGCTGCGCCTTCCCAAAGTCAGTTGTGTCCTGGAGGCCTTTCATGGAGGCCAGCTTCACTTCTTCCAGCTTGGCAATTTTTTCCACATTGAGATTATCAGTAAATTCCCCAACAAGAGGCACTATACTTTTAAATGACACAGACAAGCTGTTGCTTGGTAGGGAATATTTCTGGGGCCACCACATATAATTCTTTGGACAGAAAATCGAAGACAAGCCAGTTCCGAGCATTAAGGTCCTGTGACCCCAATTTTAGGATAAAGGAACTGGAAGAATTCCTCAGGGGTAAGCCCGAAGCGTACTTTCCCTCCGTATTCAAGAAGAGGTGGTAAAGGGGCAAGACTTGGCTGCCCTGTGTGAAACATCCTTGTGGCTTGCAGTGCCTCTGGACCCAGGAGAGCTGAGTTCTTCAGAGTGGGGACTGCTGTGGCGGCGGCAACAAGTACCACCCAGAACAACATGGTGAGGGAGAGTCCAGGGGGCGGCCGAACCATCCCTGTGTCCCTGACCTGACAGGGGATGTATTTTTAAGACCTAACTCAGTCTACATAACTCGAGAAGACTCCTCATAGGTAGTAGCAGGACCCGTATAGAATATGGGAAGAGGGATCCCAACGTGCAAGCATTTGTTAGTGTGTCCGTTGGTGTCCTGGAACTAAACTGGTAAAATCAAGTATCTGGTCCTGTACTGGTACATGGGGTATCATAGCTCTATAAGGTGAACTTTACACATCTGATTATCATTTGTGTTCCTCTGTAGATATGAATAGTGGCAGGCAGGACACGTGGAACTTATTAATATATACATCAATCTCTTGTGAGTTTAATTATTGTGAGTTAGACCCTGAGAGTGTTCATGCATCAGAAGAGTTGAATTGCTGACCTGCCGAGGGAGTAAAGATGGACCAAAATGACCTACCAAAGCAGTGATCTAGACAACAGATTTGGAACCAAACATATGAAGGCTTGGCATTTAAAACACCAATTCAATTAGCAAAGGTCAGGCCTAACTAACGTATCACAAAGGCCTGGTTAAGAACATGACTCTGTGACTTTGGAAAGCTGAATACATGACATAAAGTAGTTGTGATAATTAAATGAAATAACCCGAAGACGTAGTCTGGGATATAAAGCAAGGCCTCCTATGTTGGCCATTGTATCAACATTGTCATGATCAAAGAAAAAGGTCTCAGAGTAGTCAAGAGCAGAAGAAACCACCCTTGGATGCGTGACACCCCACAGGTCCAAAGCAAAGGCAGAGATCTGTCCATGGAGAGTCAAATTTTTCCAGAAGTAGATCTCTAGGTTCTGTGAGGTATCTTGGGGGTGGGGTGGCGGGGGTGGGGCGTGAACCTCTCATGTGTTGGTTAACAGTTGAATACATTATTTGCACTCCCAGAGATTGTAACCAAGAGAACAGGGAAATCACTGTATCTGGAATCACTCTACTCTAGGGTACATGAGTAGGTTTTCATTATACTAGAGTAAAAATCAATCCTATTTTTCCTTTCTTTCTCCTTCCCATTCCCTTGGGGGTATGGCAAATGAGCGTGATGGCTCTGGGATTCCTCAGCCTGCTCCTCAGGCTGGCTGGACTTGGGGGTGGGCCCTGAAGGCAGACAGAGCAGATTCCAGGTTCACACAGCTGCCTTGGGAGTCACTGAAGGGCTTGCCCACTGCTTATTCCTACTTATCTGCTTCCCTGTCCATTTTCTCCTGTCTGCCAGGAGGCAGAGGACAATGTGTTTTGTCAGGCCAGGCTTCAGGCCCCCAGAGAGGTACTGACCTGATCCATCTGGATGCTACGGCTTCTCCAAGCAGCATCGATAAAAAGAGCCGCTGCTTCCCATCTCCTAGGCACCCTTTCTTCTCACCCCAAGGAACCTGGTTTTAGTGCTGCGCTCTTTTTTGCGACATCTTAGCCAGTTGGGGTTTTCTTTTGGGCTCAGAGGCTCTGGCTGCCACACTTAAAGTGCATGACTTTTGTAGGGGGGCAGGCCTCCAGGAGCCCTCCAGGTTCAGCCTACATGCTGGGGACAAACCTCCAGGAACAGGGAGCATCAGGAGGCTCAGCTCTGATGGGAATACACCAGCGGCGCCTCCCCCTCCCCCACTCCAAGTCACACACTCCATTTCCTGATCTGTTGCCTCAAGAAATTCATAGCACCTTCGGGCAAGGGAACAATAGCCGTGGTGTTTACTGAGACCTACATCTGGTAGCAATTTGCTCAATAGCAACCAGCTTTCCCCCTCCTCTTCTGCAGCAAACAACCCACAGGGGCCCATAACACCCCCATACGGTTCATTTGTGCAAGGCTTAGACTGCGTCGTTTATGGTCCTAATTACAGATCTGGTTTACCGACAAGCTCCAGCACAGACAGGAGGCTTTCCGATGCCATGGATGCAGGCGGCAGCGCTGTGCCTGACCCGCGCCATCTGGGCCCAGAGCCGAAGCTGCCTACCGACCGCCACTTGGCCAGCTCCTGACCACACTGGGGCCACAGCCATGAGCCGGCTCCCCAGCCCTCACTCCCGGAGGGGTGGCCCCAGATGTCGGGCAGGAGCTCCAAGAAGGAACTGCTTCATCTCTATCTGAAGGATAGAGATAGTCACTTTAGGGACTCCCTTTATCCCCCCTGGGGTGTGCGGATGGGGATGATGGAGACTGAGTAAGCTGGCTGGCTAGTGGGATTGCCCTTGGCAGGTCAGGGCAAAGTCAGAAGTTCAAATCCACCAGGGGGAAAGAGGAGGCTCTCCGTTTTCCTGAGGATTTACAGTGTCAGAAACCTAAGTCGGTACTGCACACTTACCATAATTTATAATCAACTTGATGGCACTGAGGAAAGGGGGGGGAAAGCCAGAAAGCACCTGAGGAGCATACAAGACAGAGAGGAAAGAGCTGATTTGGGGCTGGGGGGTGGGAGAGAGGGAACCAAAGGCATTTTGGCAGCGTTTAGTAGACCACGAACAACAGGCAGAATTGGGACACATGGAAACAAGAAGGGCTGAGCACAGTGAAAGGAAGGGGGACAGCATGCTGAGGGTAACCAGCCAGGCTCCCTCCAACGGCAGGTATGCCCACCATAGAAGCAGGAGGTCAAGTTCAGAACTGACTGAACTTCTAACCTTTGAATAGCAGCCCAACACGTACCCCACTGTACGACCACCCCCAGATGTTATCATCTCTTTTCTGGAACATCTCAAGATCTTTAAATCCCACTGCACATTTGAGTCGGTGTAACTGTACCCATGAAAACTAGTTGACGTCTGTTTCACGAGGTGGCCTATGATCAAGAACCCAGGAAGAGGAGAATCTCAAGCGTACTGACGGCATGGGCAAAGGACACAAAGCTCCCAGAAGTTATGGAATCCCCAGTGAAGGCTAAATCATACTGTGGAAAAACAGTGAGTGTGCCATGGGCTGCCAGGCAAATCAATGTGTCAGTGGTGGAAGAGGTACAGTCGGTGGGTCCTTACAAGTCGGCAAGATTTTGTCTAATTTACCTCGGACGTGTTCTCAGGAGGGACCAGTCTGTGACATCATGGTTAGCAAACTGCAAGGCCAATGAAAAAAAGAAAGATTCTCAACAAGGCATACTGATGAGGGCCCTCAAACCTCATCGGAATAGTGAGGATGGTGTAAGGCTGGAAATAACCTCTAGTACAGTGGATCTCAACCGTCCTCAAGCCGTGACCCTTTAACACAGTTCCTCATGTGGGGGTGCTCCACGACCACGAGAAAGATGTGTTTTCCGATGAGCTTAGGTGACTCCTGGGAAAGGGTCACTTGACCCCCAAAGGGGCTGCAACTCACAGCTTGAGAACTGGTACAATGTGGAATTGAAGGGACACATGTAGACTTGTCTCCGGATCTTACAGGGTCTTATACCATTATGGAAGTATGCTGACAGTCTTGCTCTTTGAGAGATACCATCCTGGGTTGAGGAAGTTTCCTTCTAATTCTAGTTTGTTGTGTGTCTTTTATTATGAAATGGCAACGGATTTTGTTGCGTGCTCTTCCTGCTTTTAACAAGACGCTAGTATAGCTGTGAGTGTGAACCTACTCCCTGGCAGTGAGATTTGGTTGGAATGCGGCTTTTGTCCTTTTTTGTGTTTAAAACCATGTATTACATTGACTGACTTTTGCATATTAAACCAATTTTTCATTCCTTGGATTAAAATAGAGTAATAGTCGTGCTTGGAAAGGATATAAAGCCATAGATACTCTCAAATACTGGCCAACTAAACTGGCAAAATTGCACTAGCAAACAGCTTGGCACAACTTAATGGAGCTGAATGTCCACATTTTCTACAATTCTGGTCAAAGGTCCGTAACCTAAAGCACAACATTCTCAATGGGAGAGATGTTGCCACCAAAGAAGCAAAAAGTAGCACTTTGTTTTTTTGGGCATCACTGCTCTCCGGTGGTGGGAGTAGGAGGCCCAGCCCCACTGCTGGAATTGAACCTTCGTCCCAGTGGGCTGCAGTCCCGCGCACAACCACTACGCCACCGGGGCTCAGGCCCCCAAAATAGTAAGGAATGAAAAAATTCTTAACTATGGCAATAGTTTGTGGTCTTCCAAAGTTCAACCCTACTCAACAGAACCTTATTCTTTTGTCTTAAGTTAGTGAGTGAATTAATTAATTCTGAATTAATTTTTCTTCTTAGGAGGAATGATAGTGAAAGGCCCCCAACAAAACCCAGAAATAGTACACAGGCATTCCCAGAGATATAATACAAGATATACGCAGTAATATACCAATGAGGAGTCTTTATGATAGTCCCCAAATTAGAAACACCCCAAACACAGAAATCAGAAAATTGTTGTCTATTCAAACTATGGAATGCTGCACAATAATGAAAATGAATGAACTTCAGCTGCATTCGACATGGGTCAACGCCACAATGTTGAACAAAAGCAGCAGCACACGGGGCTCTAGAGAGCACAATTTCCTTTCATAAATTGTTCGAAGTCAGCCAAATGGAATTATACTGCTTAAAGATCCAGGTATCACATAAAAGCTGTCAAAAGCGGCTGAGCCCTGGTGGCGTAGTGGTTGTGCGTGGGACTGCAGCCCACTGGGATGGAGGTTCAATTCCAGCTCCACGGAGCAAAGGCTGGGCCTCCTACTCCCACCACCTGAGGGCAGTGATGCCCCCCCCAAAAAACAAACAAACAAACCAACAACACCAACAACCCAAAAAAAAGCTGTCAGAAGAAGGAAGTGATGTTCACAGGAGTCTGGAGTACGCTCACCTCTAGGGGAACCAGGGAAGGAAAAGGGAGGCAGGGAGTGGAGGATAACACCATACTAGCTTATTAACCTGGGTCTTTACAAGGCCTACGCTTCCTTCTGCATGGAGTATTCAGAACAACAATCAAACTCAGCCCCATCAAGTCCATTCAAGGTCACTCAGAATGACCTTCTTCGACAGAGGAGAGCTGCCACTGTGTGTTTCCCAGACTGTAATTCCTCACTGAAGTAGAATGCCTCATTTTTCTTGCGTGGAGCGGTTGCTGGCTCAGCAGCTCTGCTCCCTAGTCAAGCCAGGGCTCCCTACATGAGCACATAGTAGAAGAAAAACAAACTCTGCCACGGTGAGAGCGATCCTGTAAGACAGGGTACAACTGCCCGTGTCTCTTTACAGAAGTAGAAAGTCCCTTCTTTCCCCGCCGCATATAGTATCAGAAGCAAAGAATCAAAACTCACGGTCACCAAGTAGATTCAGAGTCACAGAGACCCTCTAGCACTATAAATGCTTACGGCATTAACATATAAGAGAAAAAGGGGGCGGGGTCAAGCTATCCTTCACCCTGATGAAGGCTGGGTGTGCACGAATTTTCATTTACACGATCCCCTTGGCACCTAGCCTCACTCAGCAAGAGGCAGGGAGTCAGAAATCATTCCTCGGGAAACACACAATGAAATCCACACCAACATCCCCGCCTGTTGTTGGCAACTCCGACTCCCCTGTGTGTCCAGGTGTTTCGAGGGAGAGCTGTGTTCCACAGGGTGCCCAGGCTGTCACCTTTCAGGGGCCCTTTTCTCACGACGTTTGTAGTCAGATTCTGAAGCATCTATGCCACGGGGGAATCGAGGAAGAGTAGGCACACCAACTCATACAAGGGAGGAAACAGCTTTCTGGCAGGCTTCCTGCCTTTCGATGGGAGAGGGCGCAGCAAAGGACAGGAGTAGACTCAGGCGATCCCCCCACCCCCCAGTCACGGTCACACTTAACTCTCCTGCTGGGGAGCACCAGCCAAAAGAGACAGTAATGTTTATTTAAAAGTTGCACTTCAAACCAGCAGTTGCAGTTGTTTTATACTAGAAGTTACAATTGATTTATTTTGAAGAAATAACCATCTGAAATCGAGAAGTTCATGGGTCTTGTACAACGACACCACCTCTTCGACAATCGACCAATATGAATCGAATATGAACTAAATGGGCAGTGATTATATAAACGTGAAGTGCAAGACATTTATGGTCAGAGACCTATGGTATTATGTAGCAACAATGAATTAAATGTAAACTATCTAATTAAAAAAAAATTCACACCTTAGAGTATTGCACATTCCCTTGTGCTCCCACAGCTAATTGAGAAGCACTATGGATCCAAAACTGAGGTTTCAGAACCAAGAGCCAACTTAATTTGACAGTATCACCATGTGGAAACCCCCCAAATTCAACACAAAGCAGCTGCGATGTTTGCAAGGGAGAAGGGTCAGCTGTAAAAATACAGCCCAGAGCAGTGGTGACAGGGCAGACTGCAAAGCAGCTCCCCAAGAACTGAGTCAGGAAGTCAGAAGGCAGGATCTGCAGGGAGCTGGCTGAAGGCGCTCACGTTCCACCTCCAAGAATTCCTCTTTGCTTGCACTTTTCTCTCTCAGACTGTATCTTGAAAAACTGCTCCAGTCCAACAAAACACACCATCGTATTGTTCCTTTCATTCCAAAGCCTACACAACTGTCTGACAGGGCAAACTTACTTTTAGGCCATTCCACTGAAGCAAGAGAATTCTGATTTGGGGGCGGGGGAAGTAATGGTTTCATCGGACAATGTAACCTTTCCAAGCCTGAAACGGCTTCTTTCTGGTGTTTCTGTTTGGTTTTGGTAGTTTTTGTCTATTTTTGTTTTAAATACCAATGACAATCAGACCAGGTGTTGGTGGGTGGTGGTCTGTAAAGTGACCAGATGTCCCTTTTTTTTTTTTTTAACAATTTGTCCACATCCCACAGCGTTTTAAAATTAAAATATATTACAATACTATTTTTGGGTTCTATGAAAATTTTTGTTGCTCCATATAGACCACATTTTTAATCAAGAACCACTCCCTCCCTACCCCCGGTCAATGGCGTCCTGCTTAAAATCTGGTCACTTTATGGTTAGGGGACTACCGCTCCTGACCTGTTGGTTATCTGTGGAGCCCAATATGGCTGCATCAGTCAGACCAGGTGATATTCAGAGATTGGCTTCACCTGGCGCAGCAGGTCCTCGAGGGCAGGTGACCTATGAAAGTACTCCTGTCTCCTCATTCTCAATATAAGAGCATCTGAGAGTTTAGAAGATCCACACTTCAGTCGATACCCCAGTCGATGCACACTTCTGTGCTACTGTGATACACCTAACTGAAATATAAAGTTGCCAGCTTGAGGGAAAGGCAGACTGTGGCACCTGTGCAGCCCTGTGAGTAAGGCCTGGATTCTAGATGATACTATGGCACCATTGCTAGTTGTTCCATGATGAAAGGTGCACTATAGAGAAAGCCCACGTTTTTTAGCACGTTCATGCTAACTTCAGGGTAAAGGACTACTCTGCATGTTTTCTGATAGTTCAAGTAGTTCAGCCAGGGAAAGTGTGTGGGTGCGCTGGGGTGTGTGGAAGAGAGGAAGAACGGGAGAGAAGGAATAAAGGAAGAGGGAAGATGCGGTGTGGCCCAAAGTTCTTGTTGGTTTTCGGTGGCTATTTATTTATGGGGAACCCTGGTGGATCTGGGGGCTAAAGCACCAGGCTGCTCAAAGAGCTAGAGGGGTGCAACCCCAAAGAGGGTTCTTCCTGCTTCCGCAAAGAGTGAGTCTCCTTCAGGGGCAGTTCTGCCCCAGAGGCTTCTGATGAGTCAGAATCATCTAGATGGCAGTGGGCAAGCGTAGTCACTGTATTGGTCTTTCACTTTTTCTCAATGTTTAAAATGCCCCCCCCCCCCAAAAAAAAATCTCAAGGAAAAAAAAATAGTGAAGATGGAAATTGAAAAATTCAGATGCAGCTCTTAAATCTTCGAAGTACTTTGTAATTAACCTTATAAATATAAGTAATATAGCATTTTCCTTATTCCTCTTCTCCTAAAACTCTGAGTCTGGGATAGCGAATGTTTCCCCTCTTTCCTCCTTGCACATGCCCAGAAAGTAGCTGGCTGAAGACCTGCTATGTTTAACCGAATAGTTTCTGACTACCCATGATTCAAATATGGGCTGAATGAGTTGAGCAGAGACCACAACTTTGAAAAAAGAGGTCCAGTAGAAACGAGAGTGCTAACATAATATGTCACACATGCGAGAGAGAGAGAGAGAGAGAGAGAGAGAGAGAGAGAGAGACAGACACTGGTGTCCCAACTCTGGGCTCCATGCTTGTTTTCTCTCCTTCCCTAAAAAAGGCATCGTTGAGGTTTAGTTCGCATGCCATACACCTAACTCACTGAAAGTACACAGTTCCATGTGCTTTCTTCTTCTACATTCAGAATTGTTCGGCATGAAGCGGCTGTATCATTTTACATTCTCACTGCCAGCATGAGGGTTCTGATTGCCCATCAGCTTCCAGAACGCCTGTGAGCCCGTCTAGTGGGTATAGAGTGGTATCTGATTGTAGTTTTGATCTGCCCTTTCTTGATGGCTAATGTTGTCAAGTATATTTTTATGGGAATATTTTACTGGCCATTTGTGTATCTTCTCTGGAGCAATGTCTACTCAAATTTATTGCTCATTTTATAGTTGTGTGTGCATTATTATTAAATTGTAAGAGTTCTTTATGTATCTTTGGAATCAGTCCCTTATCAGCTTCGTGCTTTCCAAATTAATATAATTTTTTTTGTCCTTCCAAAGGGTTATCTTCACTTTCTGTTTTTATTTATTTATTTATTTTATCTTCACTTTCTTGCTAATTCCTTAGAAACATAAAATTCTTCATTTCGGAGAATGCTAATCTTTGATTTACCTATGTTTTTCTCCTTTGTTAGGGGCTTCTCTGTTTAACACTCCATGAAATTGTGGGGAGAAGGAACTAGTGGATCCTCTTCTACAAATGAAACCAGTTAAGCCAATGAAGTTAAGTAAACAGCCCCCAAGGTCCCACGCACAGCACATGATCTGCCCAGCACACAGCAGCCCCTGCTCCTCACCAGTCAGGATTTGAATGTGAAATATCTCACAAACCAGGGTTCAGACTATTCAATCAGACTAATCAATCACGACTGATACTTAAACTCCTCCCACACCGGAAGAAAATAGGGCACTCTGGAAGCTCATCACTCGACAGTGTATTATGAGGTTGTTCAATGCTGCTGAGCCACTTCTGACTCAGCAACCCCACAGGGCAGAGAAGAACCATCCCATGGGGATTTCAGGGAGTCATTCTCTTAAGGAAGGCTCTCCAGTGACGCACTGGGCTGTTAACGCAAAGTTCAGCTGTTCAAGCCCTCAAGCTGCTGGATGGGAGAAAGAGGAGGTGGACTGCTCCCTTAAACGTCTACAGTCCCAGAAAACCTAAGGGGGCAGTTCTACTCTGTTCTACAGGGGCATCAAGAGTTTGAATCAACTAGTCAGGAGTAGGTTCGGAGTTTGAGTCTTTATGGGACCACCTTGTCAGGTCTTCCACGCCCCTCCCCCAAAGTTACTAGTGGGTTTGAACTGTTCACCTTTCTGTTGGCAACCAAACACTTAAAAACGAAATACAACAAAATGTGGCTTAGGTGAAGTCTACAGAGCAAATTAGTTTCCTATTCAATATTACACACAGATGATTCTGTCAGCAGCCAAGCACTTAACCACTGCACTACCAGGGCTCCCCTTACCAAGAGGTCGGCACTATATTGTGAATAGATTCAATTATGGAAAGAGTAGACCTGAGTTTATGATGTCAAAACTCTTGGGCACCATATACCACAACACACACACACACACACATATGCCAATATGAACTATGTGAAATCTTTCTTTGGGGGGGGGGCATCACTGCTCTCTGGTGGTGGGAGTAGGAGACGTGAAATCTTCTTATGAGGCTCAAGCAGATATAAACCTCAAAAATATTTCTAACAACGAAAGGTACAATGAATAGGACATTTGTATGATCTTAATGATTTTGGTATATAAAAACAAACCACATTTAAAGTTTCCTGGTCATTCCTTGTAGAGTTAAGATCACTGAGTTATTAAAGCTAGAAGGCTTGCATAGATGACTCACCCCCCGGTTTTAGGTGGGGAAATGGATGCACCAAATGCTGCTCTCAGGAGGACAAGAGGAGAAATAAAATTTGAGGCTGACTTGGCTCCGTGGCTTTATTTCTCAACATTAGCTCCTTTATAGCTGAAATCTTTGCTGTTGTCAAATTGCCCTCTTCTCTCTTCGAGGCCTCTCCATGATGATACCATCCCAAACCCCTCTCCCGAGGGGTGGAGAACGCTAGCCTCCACTCTCTACTCTCCATTTGGATCCTTCCCGAATACCACTTTGTCTCAGAATCTCCAGTCCATGCAGATAACTGACAGCAAATAAAAGGAACACATTTCATAAAGCAAGTTGAATGGAATGTTGCCAAGCCTTATTTCAAAACCAGGCTCCAGTTTCCAATCTAAGAATGAAATGGCTTTCTGCCTGTGGTTTCGGCTTCCCACTCCCACCGCCCTCCTTGATTACAAGAGAAAGCCAAGGTTGCGCCTGGAGGGACTGCTTCCTACGGAACAATCAAGGCGGGGCAAGGTCCCGGATGGGCCAGTTCCGAGACCTAGCAGAAAACTCGGAGGAGAGCCTGCTTCAGGAGCAGGCCAGGTCAGCCTGCAGAAGGATCACTCTGCACTCAAACAGCCTAAATGCTGATACGGGTTTCCCACAACTCGTCCTGACCTCCAAAGACAGATTTGTCTGTCATCGGAGGCTTTTGATAAAGCTGTACATAAATATCGGAGTGCTGTGAAATACAACAGACCAACAACAACAACAAAATATCCCACAGGAACCAAATCAAAACCAGCTGTGAGGAGGAGAGGCCAACATCACAGGATCAGTACAAAAGGCTCAGCAGTAACACTTGTTCATTGTGTTATGTACTTTGCTGAGCAGTAAATTGCCAGGCCAATGAAGTCATATCACACAACCATAATGTCTTTCATATGACATTCACATTATCAGAGAAATGGGCATCTTATTTTCTAGAATTCTGAATTGTCTTACATGAACCAGAACCTGAATTTCAATTCAGAACACCTTGCATCAGTTTGGTCCTATTCATTTCTGTCAGCCGGTTTCATGAGGCTACATTCAATGGCACATATGGCATGAAACTTGCTTTTAAAATCATCACTCATTAGTTTTCAATTCTCCAGAAAGCTCTGCTTAGCAAAAACTTAACAAAAATGCAAACTGTATTCATGAACTACTGTAACTGCAATTCTAGAAGCAATACTGCCTGGCACAACATCAAAAACTGCTAATATTGAGGCAGAGGAATAAAACATAGCCTAAAATTAATTCTGGAATCATGGAGCTTGGAAATTTTCAAGAAGTATTTTTAGGAAAGTTGGGCTATGGGAATCTCAATTCCTTAAGGATGTGCCCATCTAACCTATGTTACTTTCTCATGAATTAGGCTTTTCTTTCTAGGTAGACCGAGCTTGAAAATTATTTGGCACTTCTCACACCACTATGCTGAGCCCATGGTTGGAACTAAGTAAATATCAGGGTAGTACAGAAAGCGTTGCTATGAGGATTCCAGTTCATACGTGAGCAGACTTATTGTAAATATGTGTCGCCATGTCTCTGTGATCAGTGGATGGCTGTTGACAAGTTCTCTTAGTAATCTACATGGCTTGATCTGGCTAGTGTGTCTTCCAAGAACGGATCCTTTCCAACCAATGGACTCAAACGCGAGAACAGTGGGGATGGAGCAGGCCCAGGCAGGATGTCATTCGGTTGGACCCCGGGTGGCTGGGAGTCAGAACTGACAGGCCAGCACTTATCATCACCATCATCCCAGTGGATTCTGAGGACATTTGCTAGGCCCATTCCGCTCAGGGCAGAGAGGTCAGCCCAGAAAGTTAGGGGGACTGTTTGGAGGGAATCCCCAAACGGCCTTCTTGACAGATTTTCCTAAAGGGCACAGGACAATCATGGGGGGTTATTATGAAGAAGTTAAAAAAAAATTTTTTTTTGAAAACTACACTCATAAGGAAGAGTCCAGGACTGTTTTTTTTTCATCACAAAATTGCACTTGATGTTGGGAAATCTCACCCAATCCACCCTCATCTAGTCCCTTCAGATTTCTTTTTGATCTGAAAACCCAAAGGAACAAGATGTGAGTCCTTTAAGGACGCTCACATGGCTGTTTTGACACAGGGGTAAATGAAAGCGGGCGGAGTTCTCAGTCCAGGGCCACTTTAGACTTAGCAAGAAGGAAACACTTAGAGAGCTGTATAAAATGGGTGGATGATGTGCGGAGAACCAAGGGTTTCACATTTTGATTACTTTGTTGAATCTAAGGGGAGAATGGCGTGGTAGCAGAGCTTTTTGACTTACTTTAGAACCGTTGAACTGACCGAGCTACGAACAGGATGAGAAAGGCCATGAAGAAGCTAAGTCACACCAAACATGAAAGCAGGTGTGATTTAGGCTCAAAACCTTTCCTCGACAAAGTCAGCAATTTAACTTCACTTCCATCATTCGGCTATTTCTAAACAGCTCCAAAGACAGCGCAGCACGATAAATACCGTCTTTGTGAGGAAATAAACTTTGAAGTTATTTCCTCAGTTTCCAGCCTGGAAGAGCTAATGTCGAGGAGCAACAAGGACTCCAGATCAGAAAACTTTCGAGTGTACTAACTCTTTCTCCATTAATCATCCTGAAAGTCAAGTCAGAGCTTCGTGTGAGAGGCCCCCATTAAAATCTGAAATTTTCGGAGGACATGAAATTGAATGGGGCTCTCTGCTACCCCGTGGAAAGAATATAACTGTAAATCAAAAGCTGTTCTACAGCTAGGGTCTTCCTCCTCTTTTTACATTTTTTTCTTTAAAAAGTTGTAATAAAATATAGATAACATGTGGCATTTTCAGCATTTTTAAAGAGTATTCACTCTGCTTGCACCAATCACCAGTCTTCATTTCCCAAGCTTTACAAAAATCATCCCAAACAGTAACGCTGCACCTATTAAGCAATAACTCCCATTGTGCCTTACACTCTCCTAGCCCGACTTCCAAGCTCCTGTCTCTCCGAATTTTCTTATTCTAGATATTTTACATCTGTGAGAGCATAAGTAATTGTCCTTCTGTGACTAACTTCACATAGTGTGATGTGTTCTTGGTTCACCTATGTCACGAAAAAAACAAAAGTCACTGCTGTTGAGTCAGTACTGACTCCCAATGACCTTCGGTTGGTTTCCAAAGTTGTAACTGTTAATGGGAATAGAAAGCCCAGTCTTTCCCCTGAGGAGGAGTTGCCGGGGGTTTGGAATTGCTGACCCATGCAGATGGCAGCCCAACACGTAACCACTGAGCCACCAGGGCTCCTGAAAGAAGGCATGAGGACTACGTGATTCTTTATAGCTAAATAATATTCCATTATGTATACACTGTATGACTATAGTTTCTAAATGTCTTCTATCAATCGCAAGTTCAGCTTTTCTGACCATAACCATCCGGACTAGGTCAGATCCCACAAGCTCAAGGACACAGTCTACCAGATTGCCAGCTCTGCCCAGGACTTCAGATACCAGTTGTGAGTTTGGGTCTCCAGCAATGCCACACCGCTGAGTTCGTGGATACAGATTTGACGTCCTCATTACTCCCTGAGTCTGATCATTTGCGAGACCTCGGGAACAGCGCTATACTTAGAATCCAATCCAAAAAAGGTACAAATCAAAGCCGGCAATACAAAAAACCGTACGCATAGGGTAAAACTTAGGAGGTTACCCAGTGGGACCGTCTTCATGTCCCAAAGCACACATCATCTTTCTCACCACCAATCCTTTCACCCCTCAGGAAGATCACCAAGTCTCAGTGTCTAGAGTTTTCATTGGAATTCTGTGTGGGAATGGTTGATTGAGTCATTTTCCACCTGACTGAACTCGGTCTCCCGTCCACACTTTTCCCTTTCAGGTCAGACTGATTATCACACGATAGGTGGCTTGTCCAAACCACCCATCACCACACCTCTCCAGAGGTTGTGGTGTGGATACCTCCAGGATAACAAAGACTGCTCAATCACTCAGAAAATTCCAAAGGTTTAGAAGTTATCTTATTGGCATCAGGGTCAAAGATCAAATTCTTTAGGTGAATTAATTCTTTACCCTATCCGGTAAGTATTTTCATCTGAGCTTAGGGTGACACTGAAGTCATTTTCACCTTTTGTGTACTGTTGACAAGTACCTGTTGGAGTCTTTGTATTTTAATTTTAAGTCTTTGGGTTAGATTCCTAGCAATGGGATTGCTGGGCCATATGATAATCTGTAACTTTGAGAAATTTCCAGTCCTTTTTCTACCGGCTGTACAATTGTACAGTTCCCAGCAGCAGTGTGCCAGGGGTCCAATCTCTCCATATTCTAACAACACTTGTCTTCTTTTTCCCTTTGTTGGATGCATAGCCACCCTAGTGGGAGTAAAGCACTATCTCCTGGTGACTTCTTTTTTTTTCATTTCACTAAATGCTTACTACTTGCCAAAGAGTGAGACTTCAAATCCCACCCAGTACCTTGGAAGACAGACCTTGAGATCAGCTACCGAAAAGTCACCATCTTCCACACCACGACACACTCCCTGCAACACAGGACTGCCATTAAGTCAAGACCAGACTGCAACTAGCAACGTGGGCCAGCGATTTTGAACACAATTGTGCGTGTCCATTTCTTTTGGGGAAATGTCTATCAAAATAGTTTGCCTATTGTACAACGGGGCTGTCATGTCTTTCTATTGTTGCATGAGGGGCGCTAAATCTTATGAGCCAGCCTTTCCAAATGTATTTTCCCCTTCTCATGGTTGTGCTTTCGTTTTCTTGATAAGATTCCTTGCTGCACAAAAGCTTTCAATTTTGATAAAGTCGTATTTACTTACTTGGATGATCCAATCCACTTGTTTTCGGTTGCCTGTGCCTTTCGTGTTGTATCCGTGGACTCTAGTTTTTGAATTTTAACATTACCCAAGACAAATGACATTCACGAGGGATTTTAATATAGTGATCTACAGCGTGTGAGGAAAATTACTCTTGGAGACAGTCTTTTTTTTTTTTTCTTTTGCAATCTTTCCATATTGTCTCTCCTCATTACACTAAATAGATTTGGATAATCTCTGTTGTCTGGTTAAATCAAATCCAAAGCTCTGTTCTTTTTCTCCAGGCTGCACTCCCAATGTCAACGAGGAATTTTGAATTCCTTATTTAAGTTGTGCTATTATCTAACACAAGCATGGGGCACAGTACCCTGCACCTTGGCTTCCTTTCTCCTTCCTTCCTCAGAAAAGAGGTATATTGTGGAAGACAGACCACGGGTGCCAAAGATTATGGAAATGTTAATACCACCCAAGCTTTTGTGTTCTTAATTCAATGGGCTAATGGAACATTCTGCTATCAATCTCCATGACCTTGAGGTCAGAAGAAGAAGATGGTGTACTATTCACTGTTTTGAAAGGGATCACACTGGAAGGTCCTCTGTAGAGCCGTCTGCATCCTGCAGGATGGATTACAACTCAGTGCAAAAAGACCAATAGTCACATCATGGTAAACGGAGAAGCGTTGAAGTTGACATGGATTGTCTTGCTTAGGTCCACAATCAGTGCTGAGAAAAGCAGTAGTCAAGAGATCAATGAAGCCCTGGATTACGTAGGGAAAGAAAAAAGACTGGATGTCACTGTGAGGACTAAGGTGCACCTGACCCAAGCCAGCGTATTTTCCAATGCCCCCCCCTCCACCGCCATCTATGAGAAAGCTTGGCACTGAATAAGGAAAACCAAGGAAAAATGTATGCATTTGAATTGTGGTGCTGGAGAGTATTGACTTCTCAGAGAGCAAACTGATCGGTCTTGGAAGAAGTACGACCAGAGTGCCCCTTAGAGCAAGGATGACAAGGCTTTGACATACTTTGGCCATGTTGTCAGGGGAGACCAGACCTTGGAGAAGACACCATGCTTGGTAAAGCGGAGGGGCAGCACAAAAGAGGCAGGTCCTCCATGACGTGGATTAAGGCTGTGACTGCAGAAATGGGCTCAGCGCTAGGAAAAAGGGTGAGGATGACGCTGGACCAGCAGTTTCATTCTTAGTTACTCTTCAGGTCTGCAAGTGATCAGAGATCAAAAGGTCAAAGCACCTACCCAAGGTCAAAGTTCAGAAGGTTAGGAAAGAAGCAGGAATGGAAGCAGAAAACACTGGGAGAAAGTAGAATAAATGAGGGTATACTTAGGAGATTGCAATGGATGAGCTGACACAAAATGTATATGAATTGTTAAGATGTATACTGATGATCTGCTCTGTAAGCCTCCATCTAATAATTCATAATAAAAAGTTACTGGAAGACTCGTAAACTTGCATTTTCTTGAACTACAGAAGAATTGCCTTGCTACAATGTGGAAGGCCCTTGAAAACATTGTAACAAGTAAAGGAAGTCAGACACAAGTTCAGAGATTTCGAAGAGTGATGACAGGGTCCAGTGGCAGGAAGAAGGGACAGGGACTGTAACTATTAGGTGACATTGAGTGGGTTCTGACTTATAGCACCCTTATGCACAACAGAACAAAATACTGCCCTGTCCTATGCCATCCACACAACTATTTCTATGCTGAGCCCTGTGGGGTAGCCATGGTGTCAATTCATCTACTTCAGGGTCTTCCCCCCCTTCACTGCCCCTCTACCTGAACATGATGTCCTTCTTCAGGCACTGGACCCTCCTGACATGTGCAAAGTCTGGAAAACCAAGTTTCCTCTTCCTTGCCTCTAAGGAACACTCTGGCTGTACTACTTCAAAGGCAGATAGGTTTGTCGGTGGAGTGATATTTCTTAATACGGTTCTGCTACCCAAGTCTCCCACCAAATGACTGGGTGGGACTGGGTGGGACTATGCAAACAGAACATGGGCAACACTAATAGAGGAGATAGGTTCGTTTTCATCACCACTCCCCCGGCTATAAGGATGAACCAACTTTGAAGCAGCAGAGGGAGAAACCCCATGGATCTGGGAAAAGCACATTCAAGATCTGTGTTTGAAGTGGCGGAGGCCAACAAGACCAGATGAGTGGAGACTATGGGTACATTCTCCACTTCTGGCCTAAGACTATGGAAGTGTGGGACAGAGTGACAGGCAGGCTAGCTTCCTGGCCCATGTAGGCAAAGGCAAAGGGACCACATGATTGAGAGGCTGAGAACTGGAGGGACACTTGACTGCTGGTTGAGAGTCCAATGACTGTATCCTGTTTGCTAATCCTGAGGAGTGGCGATCTATTAAGTTCCGAAAAAAACTCCCCTGGTTGTATTGTCTGTGAGTTCTGTGTGGCCATTGCAATGAGTCATTGAACTCAGCACAGATGCAGAATGGAGTAGGAGAACAGTTGGTGTCAGTTGGGGCTGTGGAGGTTTGTCTGAGCCCTGGCTTATAGCAAGAGAGGAGCCAGAGGAGGGCAGGTATATCTAGCTCCATGCTATTTATTTCAGAGACTACCAATGGGCATGGCATTTCTTTTCAGGGTGAGAAAACATAATAAACTTAGATAGCGGTGGTAACGATAGCATAGCTATGTGAATATAAAAGCCACAGAACTTTATAGTATAAATAAGTGAATCCTATGTGAATTATAACTTCAATAATATTTTTTAAATTGCTGTTTTAATTATCTCGAATTCAGGCTACTCCAATTCCAACTAATCAACTGACTCTTCATTCTGAGTAGCACACGAGAAAAACTGTTGCCCTCTCACATCTTTATTCTGACAAGCACTTTCTGGCTGCCTAATTTTCTCCCTTTCCTCCATCTTTGCAAACACCTGAAAAAATGTCCACTAATTCTTGACACTTTTTTGGGGTCAAATACATATTTTATGAACAAGTTATAGAAAGTTAGTCACAAAAATATCAACGGGTTGAATCTTGCATTCTGATGTTGATTTATATGTAGCTTAAGTTGAGAACTAGTGACATATCCTGTTTCTAAAATTCACATCCACCTAGTTGATGCTGACTAAGTGACCTATAAGATAGGCGGCAACTGCTCCTGCTAGTTTCTGAGGCTGATAGGAGTGGAAAGTCTCTCCTTTCTCCCCAGGAGCAGCAGCTAGTGGTTTCGAACTGTGGGCCTTGTGGATCCCAGGCTAATGCAATAACCACTATGCCACCATTCTACTCATAAAATAAATATGCTGGTATCTTTTTAGGAGGGAAGAAATTATAATTTCTATTACAGAAAAAGCACATAAATCAAAACACTATTTTTACATAAAACATGTACTTTTTAATATGTTTTACTTAAACATATACACTTTTTCCACAGTAATGTAAAATGATGTAGGTAACACAATAATTTTTGTTGCTATGAGGGCCTCTGGTAAGCATTTTAGTTGGACCCTTTTCTTAAAATAGAGTGCTAGCTAGTGATATTTATGAAAAATAATAATCCTAAGACTTCGGTTGGAAACTCAAATACCTATAAGAGTCATCAACTGAAGAGTATCATGTGCATAATTTATCTATAATCTTTGATTCTTAGCCTCAACTAACCATTGATATTCACAAATGCTTTCCCAGAACCCTGCCATACCTGACTTTTCAAATAAGCTCTAGAAATAGGGAAATTCAGAATTTCACATAAAACGAGTGATTTTTTTTACATGTTGGCTTCATACAACGTTTCATACATAGGGAAGGCCAAACAAAACACACCTGTCAGCCATATCTGGCTCGCAGGCTAATCAGCTTACCGCTTCTAATCTAAAACGTGATGTGTGGCTTATGATTCCAAAACTATAAATGTAATTTAATGGAAGAAAAATCTCCCAAAGAAAACTTTAATTTGTGGATGGAGCCATATCCCCTCCCCTCTACCATCTGTTTTGTCATAACTATTTCCTCTTTTTAAATTTCCCCTTCTTTTCCTAAAAAGGCCATTAATCCCACGAAAATGCAAAACATAACAGGTTACATGAAGGAATCTGCCCAGTACCCTAGCACAGACTCTGTTTTAAAGAGTGAAATATGGGGTCAGTTTTAACTTGTGATTCTTCTCGCTGACTTAAGAGAAATATGTGACTTATGTCTAACCGGGTGGAAAAATCCCCACAGTCAAATAGTCTAGTGACTACGCAGTTGAGAAGATCTAGAAGTTATTTCTCCCTCACCACCAAACTGGAATACTGCGCAAAAGACAAAATGGCTAGCATGGTCCACACCATGATCTTAATTCTGCCTGGAAGCCCCACTGGCACCCCAGGGAGACCTCCAAGTCCTCGAAGTCCTGTGGTGACACAGTTCACCTTCCAAATCTGAGGACACGAGAGCCGGACGGTCTAACTATTGCTCCTACCTGAAAGGCGGGGTCTACTGAACCATCTACAAGAAGCCAAAGCAAAGAACAGAGTAAGTTTCAGTTCTATGCCCAGCACTGGAGAATGTACTGCTCTCCTAGTGCATCTGCACATCTCAGGCCCAGACTACTCCGCTATTTCTAAAGGGCAGATGGCCCCATCTCCCCCTCCTGGGTCAGTATGGGGTAGGTCATCTACTCACTGACCACTTGGATAAAGTGACCAGACGTCCTGCTTTTTAACAATTTAACAATGTCCCGTAGCGTTTTAAAATTAAAATATATTACAATACTACTTTTGCGTTTTTTGAAAATGTTTGTTGCTCTATATGGACCAAATTTTTAATCAAGAATCACCGCTCCCTCCACCCCCACCCCCATCCCCCGGTCAACGGTGTCCCACTTAAAATCTGGCCACTTTACACTTGCAACTTCTCCCAGTGGTCCAGCGGGAGCTTTATCAATGAATTAGGGCTAAGAGTAACATCGAACTGCCCCATTTCTCAGGACACAGGCAATCAAAGAGGCTTTGCTAATGTCGCCGGCGAAAGCACTAGCACAAGCAACATTTTCCCTAAAAGCTTCTTCACCTGAGCAACCAAGGGGAAAAGAAGTTGCGTTGATAATATCTATCCATTTGTAGAAATGACCTGTTTTGCCAAGTGATCTAAACAGCTCCACCACCATACACGTTGTTCCCTTCTCTATGAATAGTGAGCGATTGGGGGGGGAGGGGAGATAATAAACAGAGCCCCAAACAAGAACAGACATGCTCTGTTAGCTCAGCGAATCATGGTCTGAAAAATATTCTAATTAAAAATGTAACGATGGCACGGAAGACCGAAACGAACACACAGTGGTCAGGCTTCCCATGACCAATCCATACTTCCCGCAAGGTTGAATGGCGCATTAACCCCCTCAAGCCATGATTGAGAAAGTCATGTCATGAGTAGGAACTTCAGAAGCTGAGAAGACTGGTGAACATCTGAAATCGGCGACAGGCGAGGGCTTTGTGAAGAGTCCAATGTTTTGGCTGACTTGCATTTTGATATGACTATTAGCTCCCCCCCAAAAAAAATACTATTAGCCCCCACACCCTCCAGTGATCGCAGGCATGCAGGTCTCCAGGAAGCCCTTGGAAAGGCAATGGCTAGCGCTTTCATCAGCAGTTCATGTACATTCAGCACCTCAGCACCTCCAGGACAGTGACTCATATACATCAACAGCCAACAACTCAGACAGCTCCTTCTTCTCTGATTCCCAACAGACTTAGTGATTTTTTTCCTCTAAGGACAAACACAGCACATTCCACTGTGGCTGGCCTTTCCCAGACAGCTGAACATGCACTCTGGTCCCAACACATGAAGCTGGTTCCATTCTTGTGCTTACCTCGGCGGCTTGGGTCTCCTGATGCAGCAATGTGAGCCCAGTCAAGTCTTCTAAGAAGGAATGTGAAGAGTTGAACACCTTTGCTAGGAAACTGAATCCTTCTCGTTCGTATTGGTCAAGGACCTGTAAAGGATTTAGAGTTTCTTAAGAAAGGGCATGGATTTTAAATGCATACATCAATATTTTGTCTGCTAAGAAGCATAAATAAAAAACATGCTTAAGTTAAAAACATGAGTTACAACTGGCATTACATGTGTGGAGAATAATACAATTTTGTAGGCAAAAAAATAGAGTTTAGGATTTATCATTTTTCCTTTTTTGGAGGGGGGGGGGGCATCACTGTCCTCTAGTGGCAATGAGAGGCCCAGCCTTGCTCCTGGAGAGCTGCTGCTGGATTCAAATTGCCAGCTTTGTGGGCTGCAGTCCCGCCGCACTCAACCACTACACCACAGGGGCTCAGCCCCATTTTTCCTTTTTTTTTTTTTTTAAGGAAAAATAGCCATCTGTCTTCGAATCAAAGTACTATTTTCCCCTCCACATAAAAGAAAATTTCATATAAATTAACTAAAAAATGTTCTATTTTGCCATAACCAAGCACCTGGATGGAATAAACCACTGGACCCAAATAAGGTTGGTTAGCATGACATGATCCACAAAGTTAATTTCTAATTCTGACTTAGGGGGTGCAGCAACTGATGTTCTAGAAGTTTTTGACTGACCAAAGGTAAAATTGTTGGATTTTCCCTGTCTGAATCAAATAAGAATCAGGAAATCAAATATGTTGGAAAACAATTAGTCCACCTCCCTGAAACCAAAGACCTAGATGTAGACTGCTGACTGCTCTAAAAGAGATGTCAACAGAGGGGACTGAGGAGAGTGGAGGAAAACGTGGAACAAAACTCAAAATAACACAAAACAACTAAGTTTAATAGTCTAGTGGGGATAGGCCCAATCCCCAAGACGATAGCCCTTATAGACAGACTTTAAAACTGGAATGTAGGGGCTGAGGCTCGGTGGCATAGTGGTTGAGTGCGGACTGTGGCCCATAGGGTTGACGGTTCAAATCCAGCAGCAGCTCTCCAGGAGCAAGGCTGGGCCTCCTACTCCCACCAGGGCAGTGATGCCCACAAAAAAAAAAGGAAAAAAAAACAACTTTAAAATGGAATGGAAACTACCCCTGCCCCCAATTCTAGCCGCACTACAGTCAGGCCAGTAAAGTGGACAATCACGCCTCCCAACAATCACCCATATGAATTCAAAAGGGCAGCATGTACCAGGGGTACAGTTTGGAAGGCAGGGAGGGACAGGAAAGGACAGGTAAAGACATGCAACAAACAGAAGGTAGTGGACAGAGTGCTGTTACATTGGAAAGAGCAAAATCTGTGAGAGCGATTATATCCAGGGATGGAGATCCAATTTGTCTGTAAACCTTCATTCAGATCATCATAAAAAATGTTAAAACACCAAATCCCCAAAAGTCCATAAAGAGTTGTCTATTATTACCAAGCCTAAAGTTCACCTGGGAGAGTGTGGGGGCGGGGCGGGGATGAAAGTATGTGTAAGAAGTCAGGAAAAAGTAATGAAAAGGGATAAAGAGAAAGGGAAAGCCCCATGGATGGGGGAGTGCAGCCTATCAGCTAGCCAGATACTTTTTTAAAAAAGTTCATTTTAAATTATAAATTCCAACAGGAACTTCAAGAAAAGGACAGCCAGTGGCCAACAAACATATGTAAACCAAAAAGCCAGACTCGACGCTGAGGGCAAGCCTATAAGCTCAGCAGAACTGCACCTGCTGACTTCCGAGACTGTAACTCTTTATGGGGATACAGCGGTCAGTCTTCCTCCCCTGGCGCAGCTGGTGGTTTTGAACTGCCAACCTAGTGGATCACAGCCCAAGCACGAATGTTACCAGGATTCCTTACATATATGTAAAGGTGTTCAATATTCTAAGTGGTCAAAGGAAAAACACATCATTCGAGGTAATATTTCACACTCACCACAACTAATATGGAAAAGACAGACAATACCAAGTACTGGCAAACACTACTTGCGTGGCCATGAAAGATGAGACAACCACTTCAGAAGTGGGGCATTTCTATCACCCACCAATCCACTGCTAGGCATATATTCAACACAGCATGTACACACAAGTATCAGAGGACCTAAATGATATTCAAACACACTATGCATAATCACCCTATACTAAAAACCACTCAGTGACCACGAACAATGGGGTAGATGGAAAAATAGTGGTATAATTCACACAGTGAAATACTGTACAGTCATGAGAATGAACAAACTACAAGTACATGCAATGATGTAGTTGATTTTCGCCAATACAATGTTAAATGAGTGAGGATAGAACCGGAAAATACTGTTCCGCTCAATTTGTATGATTTTTAAAGGCAAACGAAATCTATGACTCCTTCATGAAAGATTTGTAACAGGAAGAAAGCATAAGGGAGGTTTCTGGGAGGCTGGCTGATAGAGCTGCTCGGTAGGGCTTTCTTGGCTGGAGCTTTGGTAATGAAGAGGTTCCACATTGGACTGTTAACCACAAGGTCAACAGTCTGAAATCATTAAGTGTTCCACGGGGAAAAGATGAGGCTTTCTATTCCCGGAAAGGCTTATAAGTCTTGGAACCTCACTGGGGCAGTTCTTATCCCTGACTTATGGAGCTGTGATGAGTCAGCATTTTACAGGAGCAGAGGACTAGGCTTTTCTGTGATGGCACCAATGAGTGGGCTCAAACTGCCGACCTTTCATTTGCACCCTTCAAGGGCCTTGGGGTGATGTGTGTGTGTGTGTGTACACATGCATACATGAACGGACTTCACAAAGTTTGCCCAAAAATATAATTAAAAGATATGGAGTTCTTTCACAAATTTTTAAATCACATTCACATGTCCATCATACTTAGGAACTCAAAGATCACAGGATCTGAATTTTAGAAAGCAAACAGAATGCCTTCGAACTTTTCGCAGAGCAAAGAAGAATCAGATAAAGAAATAAATATTAAGATAACAAAAATGAAAAAAACTTTTTAATAAAAAAAAAATCAGGAACGAAACAAAGAGTAGACATCAGAGGCCAATCAAAGGAATCAACTACAGAAGAAGAGAAGTTTACCAAACAATAATACAAGTAATGGGAGGGGAGAAAGCTGGAAAACTTCTTCAGAAAGTAAAAAATCCTTAGTCTTCAATCTTGCAATTCTACTTCCAAGGCTTTCCACACAGATACAATTGCACAGAGGCACCAAGAAGGATGGGAAAGGATACTCAATGACACGGAAACAGTTTGAAAACAACTGCTCTCTAATACACAACCGCCTGAGACACTGCCAATGGCATATTCCGTATTACTGAGACTGCTTGGTTTTCAAGACACAGTGATAGATTTAAAAGCAATCTCCAGAACCTTGTTACAGTGTTTATATATATTTAAAGGCAGGTGGAGAAGAGGAAGAGGGGAAATGTACATACCTTTTTGCTAGTTAGTGTATGTAATGTCTCTGGAAGGTTTTACACACACACACACACACACAGCAGTTGTCTCTAGGGATGGAAACTTCTTCTGTACTTTCTTTCATAGTATTTGAAATTTTAAAGCCATAGGCATGAGTTAATTATTTAATTACTACTGAACTGTAGTTTTGGACATCGAGTTTCCAGCCTGCCAAGTAGTGAGCTTGGGAGATGCTATTCCCTCCTGCCAACAAGAAAAACGTCGAACCAATTGAAAACAGACATCACTTCTCCAATCCCTCAGAGAACTGAGCAAACTGTTGCCCTAAAACTTCCAAGGTAGGCCACCCAGAACCCTCTGCCTGCGCGGAGTTGAAGCTCAGGAAGGGAAACCCCTCGGAAGGAGAGCACGATATGGGTAGGAGCCCTTGAGACAGAGGTTGATGGATAGCTGGAGTTGACTCTTTTAAAGGCCACACTCCAGGGGACCCAGCTGGGGGGGACGGTGAGGGTGGGAGAGTGCCGGGACGCACACTTTCATGAGCTTTACTTCCCGGAGCCTCACCAGGTTCTCACGGTAAAGCCTGAATTAAAATCCACTCCTGCTTCTGGCAGGACAAAGAGAAAAGTAACTATTTTGAAATATGCCCACACAGCTTTGCTACTGCCCTCGGGAAAAGTATTTTATAAACCTGGAATCTCCCAGAGTTTGTAAGTGGTTGTGCCTTGGGCTGTGAACCCCAAGATCTGTGGTTTGAAACCACCAGCTGCTCCGGGGGAGCAAAATGAGGCTTCCTTTTCCCAAAAAAAGTTCACAGTCTAGGAAGCCCATGGGGGCAGTCCTACCCGGACCTGTAGGGTTGGTATGAGTCAGAACGGACACGAAAGGCAGCGAGCCTGGGTTTTTTTGGTGAACCCATTCAGAAGGAGTCCTGGGGGTATAATGGGTTATGAGTTAGGCTGCTAAACACAAGGTCAGCGGGTCGAAATCAAGAGCTGCTCTGAAGGAGAAAAAGGAGGCTTTCTACTCCTGTAGAGAGTTACAGTCTTAAATCTGTAGTGACGGTAAATGGATCAGCTTCTTGGGGTTATGACAGGGGAGGTTGGGGGAGATGGGGAGCTAAAAACAGAGAACAAGGAGGAAGAAAATGTTTTAAAACTGAGGAGTGCTCAACTCTTTTAATACATTTAAATTGCTGAATTGAAAAAAAATGTTGAACTGTATGATATGTGAATTACACGTCAATACAATGGTTTTAAAAAGAAATGATTGTCTTGGAAACCCACAAGGCGGTGCTACCTCTCCTGCATGGTCACTATGAATTGGTGTCAACTCAGTGGCAGTGAGTGTTCTGTAAGTCACATAGGAGACTGGTGGTAGTGCGAGTTAAGTCTTGGGCTGTTAATTGCATATCAGGGTTTAAAGCCAGCAGCAGCTCTGAGGGAGACAGAGGAGGCCATATAAGGCTGCTGTGAGTCAGAATCAACCCAAGGATACCAAGTTCATGTATTTTAACCCAGAGAGGGTCCCTATCAGTCAGATCAACTTTATGGCAATGAGTCTGGGTTATTTTCATTCCCGGGGGGCGGGGGGGTGGGAAGGGAGAGGGAGTGGGGGAGTGAACCGTTAAGCTGTGAGGTTTCCAGTAAGATGAAAGAAAAAAATCATTTTGAAAAATGGGCAAAAACTTTGGAGTAAAAATATTGGAATACTGCCAGAGGTGACACTTTGTTCCCACCTTCATTAAGCTTCAAAGGTTTAAACCTCTGTTTCCACAGAGGACCTCACAGTGGGGCCAGGCTGACAGTGGAAAAGCTAACCCCACCCCATCAGGATTATAGAAAGTTGACTATTAACGTATTATTAATAGCACTGTGTGAAAAAATATGTGGAAAAACGGAATCCTCCAGGGGTATATTTAATCTCTCAATTTTCCAGCATTCTCTTTAAGTGCTGGGAGTTAATCTATGTAAATCTAAGTAAAGACATTCTATGAAAGGTACAGGAATCCCCCCAACCCACCACACACACAACAACTTAACCTTCTCAA